>JAQIWN010000721.1:0-27894 GCA_034699025.1 Entomobrya cf. arborea Gr-Col-00668
AGACAACCCAGCGCAGCCGCCATTCTGTCTGGGACAAACGTAGTAGAAGATCTTGCAGACGATCTCGCAGATAAAATTGATTGTCAAATCCGCGAAACTGGTGTACTCATTAAAGACCGGTCCGGTCCGCATTACTGGGCTTATTCGAACAGCACAAAAAAGTTAAGCTAGAGAAGGAATAATGGCAAGAAAAAACACTTTGGAGAGACAGCAAGCTACCTTGGACCTTATAAATGAGTAGTATAAAGTTGTAATTAATGAAAATGTAAAAATGCAGAAAACCATTGAATTTTTGAAAGAAAAATTTGTCAGCAAAGCAGGACAAATGAAATCGGCTAACTCAAAAGACAATCCTTCTGCAAACTCGGAGATTAGAAGCCTCAAAGACGAAAACCTAGCTCTGAAACGGGATGTGGAAGCTACAAAACATGAATTACGTACACTCAAGGATGAATATCTAATGAATTTAGAGCGCCAAAATGAGAACACACTAGATATACATGGGTTACCAGAAAACGAAGGCGAATCGGAGATCGACATCCAGTCAGAAGTGGACCGTATTGTTACCCCAATCTTTGATTCCCTAGTGACATGCGTAGATGCAAATCGAGTGGGGAAAAAAGGTACAAAACCAAGGGTAGTCAAGGTCCGATGGGAAAATCCGAAATACTGCCGAACCATTTTAGAAAACCATAAAAACATTCCAAAGGGTATCTACTTCAACAAGGACCGTCCATTCATGCTGAGGGAGATGAAGGAAGATCAGGGAGAAAGCAATGGAATTATGGGGAAATAAGATCGAGTACGAGTACAAGGACCTTGGTCTCATCTACAACGACAAATTTCATCATTATACGGAGTTTGAACGGACCACAGAAAAATTATATTCACCATTTATATATATAGATTATTCGCTTACATATATTAAATGATACACCAGAATATAGCTAAAAAAAATTTATAAATATAGATAGATGCCAACACAGCTAAAAGTCACTTCCAGACACAACGGAAAACATGTAGAAAATAATTACAAACACACATATGTAAAGTTTTTAAAAATATACATAAACATAATCAACTTTTTTCGATACAAAAAAAATCTACAATTGCATGATTTTGCCCACAATCTTCTTGTTAATGAAAATTTACCTACAACTAAATATGTACGCATTACAAACCAATATTTCATATACAAACTCTGTTATTTACAGTGAAATATTATGGCAGGCGAGCTCTGCTCTCTAAAACCGTCTAATAAGATCCCCACTGAGGGAACTAACTAACTACAAATTAAGGAACTCGGAAATTGATTTTTTATACCAAACTAAATAGAGGGCAACTAATTAGGCCCAAAAATGCCAACAGAACATTTCTTTTTAAAATTTGAGTTGACGCTGAACGCGTTTTAAGTTGACCAACCGGACGCCACCTCCATAAGCAAAACCTTTGCGCAAACAATTGCCGGTTTAGAGGGATAATTTTCGAAAATGATTTAAAATTGTCTACAAAATGGTTTTAAAATGAATTCGGTAACTTATTTCGCAAAAAATTACAGCCATTTAAAGTTTAAATTTTATGCATTGAATGGTGATTTAAATTACGCTCAAAAACTCTATACGCGTCTGGTGTCTCCTTATCGCGCTGCTTGAGCACGAATATATGGGTGTACGTTGTTTCGTTGCTTTCACACGAATTTACCCAATTCATATATAATATTCCAAGAAACTTTTTTATAGCATTCTTGTTAGTAAACAATACTTTGAGTAATTCGGTGAAGTATTAGCCTTGTATATCTTAAAGGAACCTCGATCTCATGATTTCCACTGATTTGGTGTAAGGATCAAACGTATATGGTACTACATTTAACACAATTCGACTTGACAGGCTTGTGACAGATCTGATGTTTCGTAAACCAGAATAATGGATATTTTCACCCTTATTTCACCTAATCAACAATCTAGGTAATATATTACATGTTTAGATGGAAACATCAAACGAGTTTCGTATTATTAAATCACTATTGCATGTCTATAAGCAATCTTTCTTTTGGCAAAAACGTGACTGAGTATTATTATATTGGGGGGAGGGGTGCTTACGATAATTGCTTCTTTTGAAATTGTACAAATACAACATGAAAAGAAATGATTTAATTGGTACTATATGACTTTCTATCTATCTATCTGAATAATGCATAATTTGTAGCGTTATTCCTGTTAGACGAATTACGTTGTGGTAATATATTATTAGTCAGACTTTTACTTTGCTACTGAATCAAAGAGTACATTTTCATGAATCTGTTCGATAAAAGTGTAAGTATTTGTGAATCAGTTTTTTAACAATGACAGGTAAGGTACATTAGAGAAGCTTTGTTTAGATAACGTGACAATTAAGCATATTTATTCGTATCCCTGGTGGAAAAATCTTTTATCTGAACTTTGTTTTAGGCAATACAACTTAAAGTGTAAAGTTTTAAGTCTTTCGAAAACTTTACACCCTATAGCTATAAAAAACTGACAATCAGCACATAGAAAACTTCCAACTAATTAGATTTTGTAAAATTTAAACGCCGTCTTAATTTTGCTGAAAGAAAAATTTGAATTTTGAATCGCTTTGGCGCCAAAATGGCTCAAAGTTTGGACCTGAAATTTTGTAAAATAATATAGTTTTAGTATATGAGTTTGTCCATGCAATAATATTGCCTGTATTAATTTGAAATTATGAAAAAATTTGACCCAGGTCAAGTTGGGTCAAATTTTTTGACCTCAAAAATTTTTCACAGTAATTTTATTTGCTAGTAGCATATTTCTGCCAATTTTCATTGAAATCTATTGAACCGTTTAGGCAACAGACCAGGTTTAAATTGTGACATTTGAAGCCCCCTAGGGACGAAAGGGTTACGTCAGATCAACTGAAAATTTTGCAAAACAACGTTTCTATATAGGGGCTACCTATATACTGAACTTGAGCTCATTTTGTGATGTTAAATGTTTTTGATCTGTGACCTAGGTCAACCGACTTGGCTGAACAACGAACTCGTTTAAGCGACAACCATTATCTATCGATTAATGAAAACAGATTTGGAAAATCGTGTTAAGTTTTTTAGTTATCATGCGAACAGACAGACAGACAGACCATTCTGAATAACTTGCTCAAAGACGCAAGTTAATAATAAGGTAAGACACAAGGAATTCCCCATTTCATTGTAGTCACCATAGGTCGTTAATTTTCTATTCGTATTTTAGTTTGCCTTCTAACGTTAGGATCTTTACATTTGTATACAAAGAGTAATTCAATATAAATATTATTCATTCATAATTACGTACAAAATGTAGCATCTAAATACAAACTCAGACTGTAAAACAAGAATATATCAGCCAACGAAAATTTTGACAAACGATTGTTTCAAGTTTTAAAAAAATACTCTGATTTACAACTCCTTTCAAATTTACAGCTTTTATAAAATAGTAATGTAATATTTTGTTTCAGTAAATTTTGCTAAAGATTCCTAAAATCCGATAGCCTTGTTTGGGCAACCAAATCTTTTTATCTTGTGTGATATGCATGGCCGATATATTAAATTTAATAAGAAAACCAAAGTGATCGATTTTTTATAATTTTTTATGAAACGCATGTTCCTCATGTAGCTGTTGTAAA
Organism: Entomobrya cf. arborea Gr-Col-00668; assembly: GCA_034699025.1. Taxonomy (NCBI): domain Eukaryota; kingdom Metazoa; phylum Arthropoda; class Collembola; order Entomobryomorpha; family Entomobryidae; genus Entomobrya; species Entomobrya cf. arborea Gr-Col-00668. The sequence continues at coordinate 3,658 of JAQIWN010000721.1, forward strand.
GTATGTATTAGATTCACGCCGGTAATGTGAAAGAAATCCTCTGCTTTCAGAATTTGATCTACTTTTCTTTTATTTTGCACAAATATAATGCGTCAAAACTTAAGTGTTGTTTGTTATTAAATAAATGCAATAGTTAGGTGAAAGGACGAGTGCGGATATTGCGTTAAAATCTGCCGGCCTGATTTGTTTTATTGTATTTGAGCCCTAATATAAACACATTCTCAATTCATTTTGATCACCCATATATCAATATTAATTATATTAAATGATGAAATAGGCCAAAGTTGGTTAGGTAAAAGTTCGCGACTTGTTTCAGTACAACAAATTTAGTGAAACCTCTAAAGTTAATGCCCGACGGTCCGACTAAATTAAGCTTTCTTTCATATGTGAACCGTGTCAATAAACTTCAGTGAAAGTTCATATTCAGTGGATAAATAAAATTTTGGATATGTTCTTCACGTGTATTACATGTGACTGTTGGTTAAAGTATTTGTTAGACGAGAGAGTCAACAAATCCTTAACTTAAAAACTTTTATTGGTTTTAAACTAAAAAAGTGCACATCCCTCATATTTTTAGAAGACACTAGAATAAAAAGTGCACCATTCTATTCAATTCTATTGTGCTCAGTTCTACACGTGACGCAAGCTATTGACGGGCACGGGCATCATACTAGCTTTTCGTAAAAAAATTACGAAGAAAAGGTAAAAATGCTTGACATCGCATGCATCATCTTCAGTTCCATCAAGAAGAAAACGTCGGTTTAACTTTAGGGTTAATCAAGATTAATTTTCAATTGAAGTATATTGCGAAGATGTAAAAATTTGCTCTGAAGGCTTAAATTATGTTCTGATCTGTGTATTTATTGCAAATTTCTCATAAATGGATTAGCTTCTGGCTCTGGTTACTTAGATCTTCATATTTAAGTTATCCAGTCCTAACTATACATACAAATCCTGTAATAATATTTCATTCTATTATTTTATGTAAAACCTTACTTTTTACTCTGTCTGATTCAGTTATTTAGGCGTATATAATGCTAAATTAATAGCTGTAAGCGGTGAACACGAAAAAAAGCATCCCAACATGTCATAATGTTTGATATAAAAAGTACCTGGTATTATTTAATTAATTTATTGAATTTCACTTTGTCATAACATTTTTCACCTAAAGCAAGCATATATAACAAAACGTTACGTGAATTATTTAATTGCATCATTGATCGCTATTTTAAGGATTGGTTGTGTCATCTACGATGATTTCCTTGCTTTAAGGTTTGTGGAATAGATGCAAAATAATGTATTCTTATGAGTGTATCAATGAAGCATATTTTATACAATTGCCATTAAGTTTCAATTCTTGTGTAAGCCAAAAAGAATTTGAGAAAAGTGAAGAGGAAATATGGTTTTTAAGTTTCGTCGTTATTTTCTCTAACTCAGCTAACAATTTTCCCAGTTATTCTATTTGCGACATATCAGAAATCGTAGTGGCTAAATCCTCGAATAAAAAGTAAAGAGATCTTCTATAGAGAATATCGTAAAATTTAAATTAATAATTGCCTGCTTTTTTTAATTTACGGTTTGCAATTAAATTCTAGGGATCAAACCCTAGCATTGCGGGTATGCTTGTATAAAAATGTCACATTTTCCTTTGTATTTGTGAAATGATCGGCAAACTGATTTTAGTTCAGTGTAGTATTATGAGGTAACAGGTACCACTCTATTTGAGATAGACGTAAATACAAAAAAAGGCAAAAATGCAAGAATTTTGGTGCTTCGGGGAGCAAAAATGTACTATGTACACTGAATGATGTATAAAAAAACCAACCCATAACCACTAAAAATATCATGTAGCATTATATTTTTTATTCATACATCATGTAGTGCACACAGTTCATGCAGAAAGATTCTTTTATTTTTCTCTCGTCCGTATATGTTTATATGTAAAGGTATGTATTTTCCGTTTTTTTTGTTCATATTGCACTCGTTTTTGCTTTTTTGTGCAGTCGAAAGTCCGATTGATAATTTTTATCATCCCAGACCCTTTCCACCTTTTTACTCGAAATTAATTTTTCGAAATACGCCCCTTTGTAATCCACATGCAAGAAAAATAGTGCATTCAAAAATACTAGGACTATTATCGGTTATGTAATCGTGAAGGCTATATAAGTAAATTTTTCATCTGATGGTTGTTCGCTTGCAATCATGAGTAACAGCAAACACCAAAATGCGATACTAAAGGTTTCTAAACTAACGTCGTATATCTAGATAGTAAGGATAGAACTATGTGAACGGTAAGTTCGGTAAATGTTAATTTGTTCAAAGGTACACCGGTAGACGTCCTAGCTTGGCTAACAATAAGTTATATAGATCTACTGAGTAAAAATTCTGAAAGCAGAAATTCCAACCTATGAAGCTGATGAAGTAACAGCCAATTCAATCGGGTCGTTATCTTTTAAGAAAAACTTCGTTACTACTGCTGATTGATTTCTTACAGACTCTAAGTATGTCAATTAGCAAAGCGAAGCCCATCAAAATAGATTTTGGTTATGCCGGTAATGCTTTCAACTTCAATGTTCGAAAAAATCAGAATAAAAGAGTCTTGTTTAATCTGTATTTGTAACTCAAATAAAATTTAAATTTGTCAGCTCTAAGTCTGGATAGACAAATGGTTAAGTTGTGGCGATGCTTATGGTTTAAAGAATTTTTTTAAAGGCAATAGTTAAAATTTAAAAAAAAATTAGAAACGTATTTTACATCTGTCGATTGCTGACATAATTTTTGTCATTATACTAGTAGTGTCTTTTCCATTATAAAGTTTATAAGTGCAAATTTCGGATTTGCGCTTTATATGATTTACAGTTTTAAAAATAATGTTTTCTTGGAAAAAGTCTTCAGTAAACACTTTCAACCAAAACAGTTTCAAAGAATGACACAAATTTATGTTTTAGAAAGTATAAATAGTCCTTTTATGCACCAATCCCAATAAGTCACCGAAAATTATAAAACTACAGTTATTTAAATATAATAGCCTAATGAGAGCACACCACTGTTATATAAATTGGGACAAATTAAACAAATGGCATACACAGCGAAATCTCATAGTTCTTATCGTAAGTTCGAGTTCTTTTCCTCAGTATTTTCGTCATTATGGTCAAAGATTTCAGTAGGTTGTTGTAGTTTTACAATAAAGCTATTTTAGCGTTTCTATTTTCTAGCTTTAATACGGAATTTTCCAATCAAATTTATCGAAGTTTTATGAGAGCATAAAACGAATGAAAACTGTATTTTTGACGTACAGAGTGTACTCGTATTTCACATAACTTGAGTAGAAACATCATCAGTTGTAAAAACTATTGATTACTGAATAAAGCGAAAATAGGAAAATCTAGTTTAGCTACAGATATAATTATACAAATAAATAAATTTATTGTACATAGCAAAAATTTGAGTAAACTTGTTAAAGAAATTTCACCCTGCCAAAAACTGAAAAACTAGATTTTTAAACACCTTCAACAAAAAACTAAGAAAAAATTAATTTAAGCGTTGAACTTTTCTAACTGATGAAACATGAAGTGAAGGATCAAGAAAAAGGGCCACTTAAACTTGTCTTCATTCTTATTAAATTTGTTTTATCAGTTTATGCAGGCGTCCGTTTTCCAATGTAAAACGAATAGACTGCACTTCAGGAAAACGTATGGCAAAAGAATTGATGTATTCGGTTAGCCTTTCCTTATTCGTAAAACAGTACCTTTCTCTATCGAGTGGGTGGGTAAATTGGATTTGTACGTAAAAGAGTGGATAATGCTAACAAATCGTTCTCTTGATCCTTCTCATAGCTTTCACTGCTCTTTTGCTACATATGCTACTGCTGTACCTTTATTGAACGCAGTCTGCAACTGGCTTTCTCCCGACTTGGACTGAAACGAAATCTCTTCCAAAAGAAGAATCAAAGAGTTTTATATTTAGCAGTTTACAGGCATTTCTTTTCAAGCACTATGAAAAGACTAAAATATTCTATACGATAAAATCTCAAGTCTCCCCAAAACTAAAACTGACTTTTTTGTTACGATCAACACCTTGAATCAGTTTTATAACACATTTTCAACTATACTTAGAATTTGTAAGATAATTCTGGACTTCTGGGTAATGTGAAAAATTACAGTTGTATTTTTATTTATTAAGTTGTGTTAACTTTTTACTGTGCGAGGATTCTGTTCTTTACCATTTAGAATCATGTCCATATTTTCGTCCCTAAATTATCTTTTAACAAGAGCAATTTCTGTCATCAACCAAACTGGGTTACCTGAACTCTCTCCAGATGTAATATTCAAAGAAAGTAAGTCTTCACACAAACTTTTCTTTGAAGCAAACACCGAATATCAGAATAGCAAGTACTTCAGCTATTCTAGACATTTGTCAATATTAGGCGCTGGTAACTTATCTCACCTATCTAAATCAGACATTTGGACAAATATCATTGGATTACCTACAACTACCTCCAAATTACACTTTGAAGCAGAGCACATTCACAAAAGTGATGTGGAATCTCCATACGACATATATCCCAATGCGGAACATTTACTTGAAAATTGGTGGAATATTTTTGACTCAAGATACCTGAGGCATGGCTGGGGAATGACAATCACGCTGATTTTGGCATACATGATAATGCTTATTGTTGGGGTGATTGGAAACGTAATGGTGATTCTGGTGGTCTTACTACGTCCTCAAATGAGATCGGTGACAAACATGTTTATCACAAATTTGGCAGTAGCTGACTTATTCGTTATTGTGTTTTGCGTACCAGCAACACTTTTGGGAAATATTTTTGCTCGTAAGTTACTATATAATTTATTTTCGTTCTAATAGGCTTACAAAGGGATAAAATCGATTAGAAAGGTATGAATGTGAATTATTTTAACACCATTCTCTCTATTTCATTTTCAGCTTGGATACTTGGATCAGTTATGTGCAAAGCTGTGGCATATGTGCAAGGTGTTGCTGTATGTGCTTCTGCCTATAGTTTGGCTGCAATCTCACTTGATAGGTAAGACAAATACTATTTCAGCATTTTACCATTAAAAATAATTAGCTAAATATTGTCATTGTAGCATTAGTTTAATAATAATTACCATAATTACAACAACAATCTTATAAGTAACGTCTCGGGATTATTTTATTTTCTTTGCAAAGATGTCAGGCAATCTACAGAAATTATGAACGACCTCGTGGCTTTTCCTGGACGATTTGCGTCCGAACTGTTTTCGTAATATGGATCGCTGCTGTATTCTTTACCATTCCATGGGCAGTGACATTCGAAGTGAAAGTATCGGACTTTGATGGACTTTGCTACTGTGTGGAAACCTGGGAAGCCGAAACTCTTGGCGATATTTATTTCATTGCCGTTAACTTTGTAGGCTTCTACACTATTCCTCTGCTACTTATCTTTGTCTCGAACTTTATAATTTATTGTCATGTAATGCATCGACATGTACCGGATGACTCGGCATCTTCAGCACCTTTAAGAAAAATGCACAGAGATACGAGGCTTCATGTTCTTAAAATGTTGGGTATTGTTACCCTCGCTTTTCTAGTTAGCTGGTTACCCGTCTATATTCTCGTTATCGTTATTAAGTTCTCAGATAAGATTAGCGAGCCGGAATACAACGTCCTAAAAGTTTTAATGCCCATAGCACAATGGTTTGGAACTTGGAATAGTAGCATGAATCCAATTCTTTACGCATTTCTCAACAAGAAATTTCGCAAAATGTTTAAATCCATTTTGCCATCCTGGTTTCCAGTTAAAGCCATTGAAAAAGTGGTGGTGTCCAAGAAGACCATATGTTTTATAACTTCATACACGGAAAATGGATTCGGAACAAATGGACAGATAAGATCTCAGTACCAAACAAACATTACTGGTGAATTCCAGGAACATGCGGGACCAACAAGAACAAATACAATGAAGACCACATCAAGTAGTATCACATCCGATACTACAGCTAACAGTAATTGTAGCGAAGAAAATATCTCACCTGCACCAATGGCTTCAGGAACGATTATGTATTTTTAATAAATTTATAAAAAACATTCACTCATACAGACTTCAGGGTATTTGCAACCTAATATTATTATTAATATGAACTCATGACTCAGTAATATAATATATGTGAAAAATTTTAGGACAAAATTAAAAGCACAAGCTAATATCGCACCATAAATACTGTACCTTTACCGTGTATGCCACAAACATTACTTTTTATCGTCTCTAGTATGTAAAATATTAATTTATTGTAGTTTAAAAATTCCTAACTAACATAGTTGATAATTGTAAATAAAATTGCATGCTTCGATTTTACTCAAAAGCTGACGAAGATAACCTATTTTGTTTGATTTATGCATTATTAATGTAAATAAAAAAAATATTCAAAAAAAAATTCAATCCCATTAGGTAAACTATTAAAACATATATACTTTTTCATATTTGCACACACAACACAAGCATGCATGCATGCACAACCAAAGTTTGTTTTTGATTGCTTACATTGGAATCATTTGCTGACACATCTATAAACAAAGATCTCACGAAGAGTATTGTTTACACACATTAATACATATTTGCATGTCGGAGTAACTTATTTGGGGGAAAGTAAGAATTACGTTTAGTGGAATTTTTATATTGAATATACAAAATCGATTTTGGTTTTCGTTAAAAAATTCCATTTTATTTGAATGACTTGTTGAGCTCCCTTATCTTTCCGATTGTATAATATCGCCGACCCGTAGAACATTTATTCGACGTTAGATTCATGCACGACGTGTTTTATGTAATCTTTACGTAATCATACATTCTAAAAATCAAAATTGGAACATTGAAAGAACACCTTAGCTTTTATACAGAAATTTGTTCACTCGGCAGCTCATTCGATCATGTTTTGCTTTCAGCTATTGACACATTATATCATAACACTAAAGCGTGATGCAAGATATGAGAAACGTGAAAAGCAGAAATGTACTACTATTCAGTCAACAAAAATAGGGAAGCGGTGTAATTGGATTTCATAATCTGTCTACCTCGTATTGCATTTTTGATTGAACAAAATTGTTTGGCATTCAGTTCAAAGCAGACGTTAGTCATTGGATGTTTCATAAGATGCCGTTTGATGATCCGCCACAATTATAGGAACTGTCATTAGATTTCCATTTCTCATGTGAACAGTTCTCAGTTCTACAGGGAACTCTCACAGAACACAACAGTAGCACATCACATGCCAAAATGAAAATAAATGCTTACCTTTGACTTTGACTTGACTTTGGTAGTTCTGTCGAACGAAGTATAAAAAAAACGCAAAAACATTGTCAACACCAAAACAAGTTGGGTGTTACGTATAAAATAATCCTCACCAAGAAAATAACTTACCGTTGTAGAAGTCTTTCAAACAAAAACTGGGGAGCACAAATTGTTCTTAAAATGTTGACTGTTGCTTTATTGGCGAGGATTGACTATAAATTTAAGAACAACTTCAGTTTGTTTGAATTTTTAACTGCATCAAAAAGGTTTTCGAATTCAGGCATATTATACTTTCCATTCCGCATTCAAGGGCAACTGAACATCAACGTGAAACTTTCAGCCATCATCGGATTTCTACTGGTTCTTCGTTTTAGAGATGACAACACACTACATAAAACCACAACAAAGTTCCTTACAAGTTCCTACTATTATAAGCAAAATTCTATTATCCAAAAAGGTCTCACAACATTTGGTATTTGGTCATGTGACATGCTCATGGGCTGTTGGCATTAATTTGATCTGCTTGAAAATAGTTATTAATGTGCCAGTACTAAACTTGACAAAAACAAACTTTGGAGGCTCATTTTGCAGTAATTAATGGAAAATATAATTTTTTTTCGAGTACACCATTAGTCTTTTTCTTTGTACAAGTAAAAGGTGTTACGTAACAAAAGTATACTCAATATTAGAGCATGCTCTTTTGATGAAGACTTTGTTTGCGAAATTATCCACAAACAGTGAAATTGTAGCTTTGTTTCTGAGTAGCACGCTTAGTTTGAATTTAAGTAATCCGCTAAATACTTTGCAGTTTCGAACAAAAAGGGTTTTTATATCAGTCATCAAAGAGTTTCAGATGTGATCTCGTGTATACTGTCTATGAAGTACTAATGTAGAGTTTGGAAGAGGAGGGGTAATTATACGTTAAACTTAACCAAACTGATTTGCAATGAATTTAATGTATTTATTGAGCTTCAATGAGCCAGATGTTCAAGATCATTCTTTGGTTTGAGGTGCCATATTTCACTACGTTGTTGGTTGATAATGATACGAGTGTCATAACTGTGGTTGTGACACAAAAGCCAACACAAAGCATTGTATATCCTATAATATTCCAAAAGCTTTTTCTATATAGCATTCTTCTTCGTGTAAGCACACAATATTTTGAGTAGTTCGGTAAATTATTAGCCTTGTACATATTTTAGGAACTTCGATTTCATGTTTTAACATGGGAGTTGCTCCTCTACTTGGCTAATATTTTTTACTACTGTTTTGCTGTAAGGATCAAACGTATGATGCTACTTTTAACGCAAGTCGTTTTGACAGGCTTATGTCAGATCTAATATTTAGTGAACCGAAATAATGGAAATTTATACCCTTATTTCACCCCCTCAACAATCTAGGTAATATATTACATGTTTAGATTGAAACATCAAACGAGTTTCGTATTGGTGAATTACTTTTATATGTTAATAAGCATTCTTTATTTTGGGAAAAACGTGACTAAGAATCGGTATATTGGGGGAGGTGCTTAAGATAATTACTTCTTTCCAGATTGTATAATCGCAGCATCAAAAGAAATGATTTACCTGGTGTAACATGGCTGTCTATTTATCTGAATAATGCATAATTTGTAGCGTTATTCCTGCTAGACGAGTTACGTTGTGGTAATAATATTAGTCAAACACTTAATTTACTTTTCAATCACAGAATACATTTACATGAAGCTGTTCGATGAAGGTGTAAGTTTTTTAAAGCAGTTTCTGTAACTATGACGAGTGAGATACATTTGTGAAGCTTTATTTGGAAAACGTGACGTTGAGACATATTCGTATTTTTTTATAGAAAAATCTATCATCTGAAATTTGTTTTGGGCACTAAAAGTTAGTGTTTGAAAACTTAAATTCTTTGGAAAAGTTTCCTCTGAATAACGTATAAACAGAGAATTCATGCAAGATTTTGCAGTCAATATTAATAATATTTGGAAATAATGTTAATTCTCTGTTGGTATATTAGTTGGCCTTCTACCGTTCGGAAATTTACTAGGTACATAGAGTAAGTCAATGTAAATATGATTCATTCAAGACTACGCACAAAATGTAGCATCAAAATTTAAAGTCAGACTGCAAAACCTAAACAACTAACTAAATACTTTGATTGAATATACCTTCCAATATGACAGCTTTTATACGATAGCAAAGTATTACTCTATTCTAATTTGTTTTGCAAAAGATTCCCAAAATTAGACAACGTAAAAGCCTAATCATTGTTTATATAACCAAATCTTTAAATGAAATTGCTTTCTTCAAAAATTATTCTACTTTTCTTTTATTCTGCACAAACAAATGTGTCAAAAATTACGAGTTTTTAAAAGTGAATTATTGCAATAAGTTACAATGAAAGAATGAGTGCATGCACCTTATGATAAGTGCGGATATTACCCTAAAATTGACTGGCCTAATTGGTTTTATACTACTTGAGCCGCTAAATAAACCACAATCTCAATATATTTTGATCACGCATATACCAATATTCATTTACGTGACGAAAAAGAACAATGTAGGTTTGCATGCGTTTGGGGAAAGTTCGCAACCTGTGTGAGTACAACAAAGTTAGGGAAACCTCTAAAGTAAATGCCAGACGGTCCAACTAAATTAACTTTCTCTCATATGTAGACCGTGTCAACAAACTTCACTAAAAGTTTCCTTGTACAAAATATATAAATAAATAGAATTTCGGAAATGTTCTTAACGTGGATTTCATGTGACTGTTTGCTAAAGTTTTTGTTTGACGTGAGAGCCAGTGAATCCTTTAATTTAAAACTTTGTTTGGTTTTAAGCTAAAAAGGTGTACTTCCATTAAATTTTTACAAGACATTATTAGAATAAAAAAGTACATGCACAATCCTACAAGTGACGGAAGCAAACGTGCATCATAAGAGCCTTTCGAACAAATTACGAGGAGAAGGTGAACATTTGACGATGCTGGTCATTGGTGGTAATTGAACTATCTTGTCATAGCTATCTTTTGATTGACAAATTTAGTGAGTCTAACCGACTTTAATTCTTTTTTTAGAACGTATTAAAATATGGGAATTTTTTAAAATTTAAATTTGCAAGTCGTAAGCTTTCACTCTAAAATCATGCTCATGGTGAAAGCCGTACAAAACTGTTGAGCAACAACAAACTGATACTCTCGCAAATTTGACTACTGTCAAGTACAGAATATTATAAGTCTACAAACTGATGGCATAACCTAGCTATGTCATTAATTTTGTTCTAATTGTTTCTAAAACATTTTTATTTACTATTTTTTGTCCATTTGTACTTATGTATGGTCTCGCAGATCTTTGCATCAATGATGGTATAAACTATTTTTCTTTATTAAAGCTTGTATGCATTGTAATTTCTTTTAACCGAGTCCCAGGTTTTTGTGCATTGATTTACATATAATATTCAAAAAAAAATCTCATCAAATTTTCAACGAAAGATTGCTTTACTCCTGTCAATTGCACGTCTCTTACAGTTAGTTCCGCAAAGCTCAAACAAATAACAGAAATTTGATAGAAAAGCAAGTTTCATAAATCCATTTAGACATGTGATCATCTTTAGAAATCGATTTGGATACCAAAAAAAGGTTTTCCAAAGAGAACCTGAGAAAACAACTATAGAATATTAAGTATTTAACTTAAATTATAAATCTCACTAACTATTTCAGCCATCATAATTTTAAAATGTCGCGTTTCAGTGCAATTATATAGCTTTTTTTGTATATGGAACAGTGATTGTTGTTATAAACCAAGGTCTCGTTCAATCATTAAATGCTAATGTTTGAAAAGGTCAACGAGACAAAGATAAGACAACTGATTTGAGCATTTGTTCTGCAGTAATTAGTTCTTTTGAAATCATTTTGTAAGAAGAACATCTTATCTTTCACCTGAAATAGCATGACAAAAGTTTAGTAGATGTAGGCAAAAATCGTTGTAAGATAATCAAATTCAGTAACGTCATACCAATATTTATTCGATATTTGTGCCAATGAAATGTGTAGTGCAAAAATTGTTGACACTTTAAATTGCACATTTAAACATAGCAAACCAGTTTAATGATGTATCTTAAACTCAATCGTCGTTGGGAAAGATGGGCTACATCATTCTATTTTATACGTATTTTTGTATGCAGATTCAAGACTTCCAAATTACGTTATGATATATATTTTTAATCTTTGATCGAACGTTAATGTAGATGTGTCGTTTTAATTGGGTAGGTTGAAACAAATAATTCGCCTAGATAGTTTGCTATCCATTCAGAAATGAAAACGCAGTGGTTGCTCTTTAAAAATGTTCAAAGAAAATTTTCCACATACCTACTAGTTACTTTTGTTTGTGTAACTCATACTTATGACAAATATTTGAACAAAAATAGCAGAAAATATTGTGTCGGATTATTGGAAGTAAAACAAATTTCTTTGCGTCAAATAATTCCATAGCCCCCCTACATATTTTGTAATATGCTTCTATCCGGTGTACTGTATCAAGGTAATTAGCCTTCAGGATTGAAGGAAGCAAAGACCCAGAGAACGTGGGTAGAATATCATTTCAATCTCACATCCATTACAGAGCCTCTCAAGATTTTTTTTCTAGATGTAGAAGCTAAAGAAGGCCAAACGATGATACGTCAATTTCATGTGACAGTACCTTGTGAAAAAGTGTTTTATAAATCTCCTATAGTTTTCTAAGACAGTTTCATGTCATTGCCATAGAAAAATCATATCATCTAATTTTTTTTATTTGATAGAAAAAATATGCGAAAACATTTTCCAAATCCATCATATTAGACGTTAGAATACTATTTGGTGGGTTAAAACTCGCTTTAAGGACGTATGATGGTGCTAACAAACGCACACTTTGCGGGTTAATTTTGCTGGAGACGCCAGAATCAGTGTTTGTAACATTTAACGCCATGAGTTGCAGTTTCCATGATGCTAACTGGTGTTAGCGGCACACATTGGTTTAGTAAATAAGGCTTTTTGTATGCGCCGTCTACTCTACCCCCAGTAACAAAGAACTCGCATGCTAATGTCACTGGCGATTAGGCAACGCGTTGTTATCACCATCGATCCTTAATTTATTAACAGCTTTCATCAAAGTAACAAATGATTGACACATAAATAGTTGCATTGTAGAAATAATCAAATAGGATATATTAAGTGTATGTTTTAAAGAAGAAATTCGTAATAAAATTCTCGTACGATAGTGCATCCAAATGACTTTAAGATGCAGGGAGTAAAATGCAGTACTAAAAGAAATTTTTCGATGATAAGAGGATTGATGAAGCTGAAACTGAAAATGGACAGTCACTTATAAGACAAAATTTATCACAATTTTTCTCCTCAGATGGTCTATTTATATATTGGTATACGAGCATTTCACGAATCATATCATGTACAGGTGAAAATGGTGTGTGATTTTCCAATTTATTTCCTTATAGTGACTTATTTTTCTTTTGGCGATGACAAACGTTGTCAAATAAGTTCTATAAAGGAATCACATAATAAGTTTAATCATTAATCTGGTGCCAGACAAATTAACCTTACTTAAAATAGAAAATGTTATGAATAAATAAACAGCTTCATTGAAAGCAAAGACATGTAATCGACAGGTAAGGGGAAAGTTGAATTACATGCAGCAAAATTCAAGTACATTCATTTTCCAAGGACCCATGAACATAATACAAAACATAGTAGATATTTACTCAAACATTACTTAAACTAAATATTCATACTGCAAAAGTTTTGGTAAATCAAAGTATAGTAGCTGAATTCATACAAGAAGATCTAAAGGTTGATAAAAATTATATACAATATGCATTAATCGAATAATTTCTAAAGGTTTATGTTCTGCTGGAAACCTAAATGCTGGGCTTCTACATCCACACGTCTGTCAAAAATACATAAATTGCATAAAATTTTGTGCTTTATTTGTTTGGTCTAGACTACAGTATGTTGCATTTTTTCAAAGCATATGTTACACAACCTGTTTATTATTGACAAAAGTGTATGTAAAGGTTGTTTATTGACTCAGTCACAATTTCTATTTTTTATGCTGATTTGTGTCATCTATTTTCAAAGGCAAGAGGAAACTAAGTTTTTGTAAAGTGCCGTTCACAAAATTAAAGTGTTTTGATCTAGACGCAAAAATTGAATTCAAGGAATAGTCAAGCTTTTAAATCTACTTTATATTGAATTTCTGTTGATAAATAGTGAATGAGTTTGTTTTTTCAATGATTTTTTCATGACTGGAATCATTCTTTGAATTAATTATTATTGTTTTCAAAAACAAAAGATTCATAAAATAATAGGTTTCACGGATGCGTAGTTTGCAACTGTAAAAGTTAAACATTAAGAACCACATGAAATAACAACTAGAAACAATAAAATACTGGCAACAATTTTTATTTCAATTTTGTACTTTTTCCTGTTTTTGTGTGCAAAGAAACTTGCAAAAAAAACTTTCGCGAAATTTCTTATGATCAAAAATCGTCATCATCAGCCTTCGAAATCACCCAGCTTTATTATTTAATAAATTATGCAGGGTTGTTTACCTACGTGTCGGCCTTGTATTGTTGATGCATTGTTGGTGTAGTGGGTTAGTTGTATGGATGGAGGTTCTCAGTGGGAGTGCATTATGCCAATAATTAGTAGAGTAGGGAGACAGGATTAAGATGTGAGTGTGAGTAAAGAAGGCTATCGACTCTCTGACTGCTTTATTAAGACTCTCCATAATTATCAACTATCATCATTGCATCTCATTACATTCTGTTCAGTACGTCGTCGTCACGACGTATCAACATTCATATATAATATACTTTATATACATGATATATGATGGTGGTATGAACCAACCATCACAAGTAGAACTAAAATATTTTCAAAATAAGCATTAGCGATTTGCAAAAACTGTCACAATTTCTCAAAACAACTTCACGAACAAATCCATAAATCAAATAAGTGTTCGAGCTTTATTGAGTTTGGTTAAATTTAATCTTCTTGATTTGGTTTAAAAAGAAAATCTGGATTTGGAATATCGTAAGTACTTTTTTGATTGTTATCTGGAAAATCATTAATCATCATGCTTGTATCATCTTCAGCCTTGTCGACAATGTAACAAAGCTGCTTAAGATAACATAACAACCAAAGTTCACATTTTTTCGGGCAAAAATTATTCAATCTCAAATTCAGTTAAAATAGCTTCTAGAAAGTGAAAAATAAAATGTGAAGCGCTATATTTCATTCTAAATCTATTTCTTTGTACTTTTACGAAAGAAAATACAACACCGTGTAGAACTTTTTACATTTAATCTTAGGCCATCCTGAATCGTTCTTCGTAATTCGGTAAATCGTAAACAAAGTTAAAAACACTTTTATTAAGCTTCAATTTAATAGGTGTTAAGAGCCTATATACATAGTCTGTTCCATAAATCCGTGGTCAAATTCAAATTGTGATATCTACGCCGTTTGCGCATGAATATTTCATATGTATAGTGGTATCAATCGTTTGCCAAGATTCTAACTTTAAACTGTCTGAAAGCAAACTTCCCCGGCTGCTTCTGCATAGGAGCAACGAGACCGAATGTATTTTAGTGAAAATCAAGATTTTTATGAAAATTTTCATTATACAAATTTCAATTTGACGCAAGTTTCTTATTTAAAGACAAAATGTAGTGGTATTGGTTTTGAACTATCTAAAATGAATGATCGTTTCATATGAAATAGTCTGGAAATCAAAAACAGTGAAAACAGCAAGAGGCGCGATTTTCATCAAAATCCAATTTTCGCAATTGCGTTTCCAAATATGCCTAATTTGAAAAAAAACTCATATCTTAAATTGTGCTAAATAGTCTTTCATACTATGTAATGCACTACAAACATTTCTCGTACATAGCTCTACATTTAATACTAATTAGCTATTTTTACACTCGTTGCCTTTATCCACAAAACCCATTTAATATCTGAACTTTTTGTAATTTTGGGAGACAGCTATTTTTTCAATTAATGTTCTGTGCATAATTTTTTACCAGAAGAGGTTAGTTGGCACCACGTTTTACTTGCCAAAAAACTGGAAGAATATTTATCAAAAGCACTGCCGGTTTTAATCCTAATCAAGCTTTATGAGCAGCCCATAGTTCGGCTGAGTACTATTTTTTTCTTCGTTGGTACAAAAAATGGTCGGTCCTTCCTACTATGGTCAGCGATGGTTAGCTGCACTCCAGCAGTAAAACATAAACATCGAATTTTCTTTCGTAAATTGCACAAATGGCGTACATTTTAACCAATTTCACACAAACAAACAACGAACCCATCGAATTTTGGTTAAATCTTACGCCGCTTATTTAATTTCATTAAGATATTTGGATGTTTTTGTTTTACTGCTGTAGTGCAGCTAACCATCGCTGACCATAGTAGGAAAGACCGACCATTTTTTTGTACCTACGAAGAAAAAATAGTATTCAGCCGAACTATGGAGCAGCCTTTGAAGTTTACCCAGTTCATTTACGATCTGTTTTCTAACTTGTATTTCATCATAGTTTTATTTTTAGCTGTAACTTTTAAACTAATAAAGTATCATAAATATATATGCTTACACATGTTTTTAATTTCGTATCTTGGCAATCGATTCATACCGCTCACAAAAAAAATCAGGAGCCTACGGCGTAGATATCACAGTTTGAATTTGGCCACGGATTTATAGAATGGACTATGTAAATAGGTTTCCACGTGCAAAACAACATGGTAACAAGTTGTCTATCACAATTGAGAAACCATTCTGCTTGAAGTTAAGTCCACCTTTACTTCACCATCCACAAAAGGACTTTTGGTATTTTAACTTGAGTACGAACAGATTCAAGGAAAAGAAGCTGCAAACAATAAGATGGATTGGTTCCATCAACAACCAAGTTTTGGTTGTTGAGCTAAATGACAACAAGAGGAGTTGAAATACCAGACGGCTTTATTTATAAGTAACCTAGCTTTAAGGTGAGATCATGTTATCAAAAGGTGGTATGCGAACACAAAAAGTCAAAGAAAAGGTTGCTGTTATATGGTTAAAAACCTACTCAAATTAAACTTGGCTCAATTGTTTAGATATATTTACAAACGGCTATTTGATATTATTATTTCCGAACATTTCATGATGTTTACTTTCAAAAATGCTTCGCTTTTGAACGAGTCCCACAATTTAATGGAATGCGAGACATACACAAAAAATGAATCAAGCGTATGATTTCCATTTTAATCAGTTTTATAAGCAAGATTAATAATTTGTGAAACGTAGTTAAAAATGGGTAACATAAAGGTATTCTAAGTACAACTAGTTTAACGAAAATTATTCTAATTGAGTCCTTATAAAAATAATTAATCTAAACGCGAATTATTCTAAAAAAATAATTCAACAAAAATTGAAATAGTTTAAATTAGAAAAATTCTAAACGAAAACAATTCCAAACCAGAAAATGTTATAAACCGTGATACATGAATAACAACGTTAATTCCTTTCTTTTGATTTCCATTTGAAAAGATATAAAATCATTATTTTATCACCAAACCTTCGATCATATGCATATGAATCAATTAATTTATGTGGATTCCGAAAAACTAAATCTTCAATAAAAACCCGTTTTAATTGATGAAATGAATACTTACTATACAGTTAAAAATAGGTTTTAAGGCGCACACTTTTTGAAGATTAATTTTGTATCTAATTATAGTCAACAACTGTTTTTGATTAATTGGAATGAAATATTATGCAGCTTATTTAAAAAAAAAATTTTTTTTGTTCAATTTAGAATATTTTGCATGTTCATTTTGGACTAATTTTAGAAGATTTATATTTAGAATATTTCGCACCTTTCTGTTAAACTAAATTTGTTTAGATTATTTATATTTAGAATAATTCGCACTTAGAAGAGTTTAATTAGAACACCTTGGATAGACCCGTTAAAAATATCATAGCACCTAGATACATAAACACCAAAGTAAAAACCAAGAATTTATGGACTAGCCTGGCCTTACACTATGATCAAAAGAAAACTTTTGATTTTGACCTTTCATTTTTTGTCGACAAAATTATTAACATGAAATACAGAAGCCCTATTTTCAATTTCACTGTTTTTCTACACTAACCAAACGAAACATTTGATTGTAATTCAAACAGGCGAAGATTTCAAACAATTTGGTTTTTGCCCCTAATCGAACTTGATATACAAATGGATACACATTACATGTCTTCTAATTTCCAAGAAAAACGTGACTAATGGCTAATGAATGATTACATGAGAGAACCCTTTTTCGGTAGCAGAAAACCCGATGTCAGGTAAATTGACTAAAATTAAGCAACAATCAATCTAACATTGAAATTTCTCCGACTGGTTACAAAAGGTGTAATTGTTGTTTTTAATAGAAAATGGGTTCCGCGAAATTAGTTCTTTTATTCAAGGGATTAGACATATCAAAATGAAATTGTTATTGCTTCATTTACTGTTATGTTGGTTACATATTTATTTGGTAAAAAAAACAATAAATTACTTTTCAAAGCACAAATTACCCCAACTCGCAATGTGTTTAGCTTGTTGTTCAGTGTGTGCATTCCTGTGCCTTCCAATATGACAAGCGACACGTAGCAAAAACCGAAACAAATACTCATCATAAAGTACTCTAAAACCGATATTTTGACTTGTAATATGTGATATTTTGACTTATTTCAACGCCTTACACTCAAAAGCCAATCGACGGAAACTTACCGAAATCTTCTTTTGGTAAAAAAATTCATTGCTTACGCATCTTTTCTGCTTTTTTAATTATTTTTGTTTAAAAATACTCTGTTTTAACCTATTTTATTTCAGAAAACATAAAATTGAAGTTTTCATAGAAACAAATTCGTGCCGTATTCCAAATAAGCAGTTTTTACTTTTCTGCTTGGTCCAACAAATACGAAAAGCTGTTAGGAGTCATTCTATAGGATGATAAAGCACAGATATACTAATACACTCTTCTTGTATCTAGTTTTGAGCATTGTGACACGAAATACTCTGCTTTTATTGTGAAAGCCAGCTTATGGCGTAAGGTTCCATGAAAAAAACATAGTTGATCTATTAAAACATTTTTGGTGTTAAAATAGAATACGCTGAAAGCTCTGTAAAAACAAATATTGGTTACATGGTTGTTACGTATGTATGCAAGATGGTATAAGAAAACACATCGTAGTTCTGTTTACTTTATGCATTAGAGATCGAATTGCTTTCACTTTTTTCACGGGCAAGTTGACAGAAACTTTGATGTAATTTTAGCCTTTGATTAGATTAGCTTCGTTTTTATTAACTTTATTTCTTATTTTACTTAAGTGTGTAAGTCATCTAACCCTAATGACGATCATGCTGTTCTTGCCATTTACTACAACACACACGAGAAAGTTTTTCAGGACCCCCTACAATTATGAAGAAATACTGTTTAATCCAAAAGAATTGGGTAATCGATTTTTGCATGTGACGCGCTCATGTGCCCTTAGTACTGTTTTTATCTTCTAATGATAATCATGCATGTGAAAGGAACAACGACAACAACAACGAGAAACCGGAGAACATGTTGCAGTAAAATTAGGAGAATGTACTTCAACTTAGTAGTTCATTAGTGTTTCGCAAAAAGTTTCAAATGGCAAAGGAAAATTGGAGAATGTTCTTTTGATTGAGACGCTGCTTACCAAATATCTTCCAGCACTGAAGATGTACCTTTCGCTGTGAGTGTTAAATTTTGTTTCATAGGTTTGTTATTCTACCTAACGAGTTATGCTTTAGTTTAATACAAAGTGAATTACTTGTCAATCACCAGTGAATTTTGCTTGCTACCAGGTATCATTAAGACAGCTATAAGAAAACGTATTTGGAGTACAATGGTTTAAAGTATGACTTATTTAAGAAACGAAAAATACATTCCCTAGAATCACAAGTTGATATTGCTCAAAGCAGTCTGATGTATCATAAGTAAATGTTCCAGATCATTCTACCTTGTTAATATTTTCTAGATGCTGGTTGCCATTGAGGGGCAAGGTGGTGAATAAATTTTGGAATTTTATATGTTTCTCACACACAAAATCCACACTGTACAAGTGATATTTTCTTTTTGTATACGTAGGTAAATCTTTGCATAGACATAAAACAATTTTGAATATCCTTCTTCCTACGGAAATTGTGGAAGAAAACAAAATTTTATGTAACTGTTTGGTAGCTGTAGTAAATAAAAAATTACGTCACATTTACACAAACAGTATATTCTTAATTGAGTGGGAAGCGTAACCAAAAGTTAGTCGTGTAAGTAATAGCAAATTTAAGCGAAAGGTATTATGTGAGGTAAACAAGTACCCAATTTACAACTGTAACATCAAAATTCTTGGTAATAAGTTTTAACTCGTGTGACTATTTTCCTATAAAAATAATTCACTGGTTTAGTTTAGCCCATAAATTAATTATTTTGCTTTATAGGATTATTCAAGAATTTATTTCTTGTACTTAAATAGAAGGCTTTGATCTAGAGTAAACGTTAACTTTGTAAGAGGAAATGTTTTGGTACGATATGTTTATGCAAACTACTGAGACAAAACTATTGGCAGATACGAAAATTTACCAGGGGAATGTACAGAAGCCTTCCATGGGAGTTCTTGTTTAATTCCTATTGTCACGCAAATAAGCTTCAATGTATTTTATTAATGAAAAAAAAAACAGAAAAAGATCTTTTATTTTTGCGGTAGTGGTCGCTATGTTTTGCTAAATTATGCAAATCACGTATTTCTGCTTATTTTCACATCGAATTCCAAAACGTTCTCTCTGCGTTAATCTGTAAAAAGTTTGGGACAAGAAGTCACTATTTCTCACTTGTATCAAATGTCAGCAAATAAATTCATTTCTGTGTAATATATCAGTTAGGTGATAAATAAGAGATTTTAAAATAAAATAGGTGAATTATCGTAGATTTATTTTTATTGAACCGTATGATGAGACTTCAACATTTAAAAAATAGAAATTCCGTTTCTTAGTTTATTGTTTCCAGTAAACATAATGTTAATGTTTACTAGTATTCATCATTAAACAAACAAGAATTCTATAGCATAGTTTTTTGTATGTTCTAGTCTAAGATAATGGATTGAAAATAAAGAGTGGATTATATTATTTGGGTAACGGGAACATTGTAATGTCAGGACTGGAATAAACTTGACACAACAACAAATATCATCTGGCTAGACGAAAAATATTCAGTAACAAATTTTAATAAATTTCCTTCCGATCTAAGGACTTGACATGCTTGTTTAGCATAAGTATTATTATTACATATTATAACAAGGAAGTTGAAAAAAATACAAGTTCTCCGGAATCGATGAACAAATGATATATTATGATACGAGACTACACATGAATTGATCTAATTTACGAGCGAAATCGGTTAAAGCCCCTTACATTATTTGTGTGAATTTATTCCATGTTTCTAGTGATGAATTGCGTTTGCAGTACAGTAGAAACTGCTAACGTGCATAAGTTTGGCGATACAAAACGTTGGTATGAATAAGGAACCTATAATTCAAATAAAATTTATGCTGGATGTCTTGTAAATTTGAATAAATAAATGTAAAAAAGTTAATGCCCGACGAAACTTTAACCATATTTAAACTGATATTTTTTTCAGCTTGCTTACAGTTTTTATTATCATTCAAACCATTACTTTCAAATATTAAAAAAATGATGGGCGAAAGAAAACAAAAAAATCTTTCTTTTGTTTCTCAATGTGATTCATAAAATGTTGAAAATGTAAAGAGTATATGATATTTTTAGTTTGTGATACACTGAAGCTCTCATTGGATGAAACTTTATATTTAGTATTACAATATTTCAATTTGCTCCAGTCGTCTTTCTGGAAATTTGTGGATACTCTATGTTAGTTTAGCAGAACTGGCTCTTTTCACTTTTTTGAAAGAGTCTGTCGTTTAAGAACTAGTTTACTTGGAAACAGTAACTTTGACGGTTTATAGAATCGTGATATAATTATATTGATACTAATATGCTGTCGCATTTAAAAGGGTTTGGCCTGCCAAACTAGGATGAGACTTCTTATTTAGCAAATATTTCAGCAGCTTCGTTGCTTCTAGATTACGGTCACAATCATTCGTGACCGGGACTCTTCTCGTGTTATATAATACAACAAACAATGTTTAAATGATATTGTGTGCAAAAAGATTTCTAGTTTGTTGAAACCAACGGTCTTTTAGATGGTAATCAAACAAGATGAAAAGAAAGAGAGATATTTTGTATGTTATAAAAGGTGTATTTTATTATCTATCTAGGTAGTGGTAGCAATAGCAGATCTTCACTGATTTGAACAGTGAACATGAACGATTATTCATATGAAAATTCCCGTTTATGATACCATGTTAATCGTTATGGAACATTTATGTAAATAAGGAAATAATTACCAACTTTAAACAAAGGATTTTTTTCTAGCATTTATGGTCAATGTCTTAGCTAGCAACATTATTACGTATGTTTTAGGTGATTTTGCACATATTACATGATTGTGGCTCATAATATATGACCTTGAGAAGCAGAATGAGTCTGTCGTCTCTGACGTACGTTTTATATTCATCATTTACAGACCTATTGTTACATGTAAAAAATAACAAATAATAAAAGTAACAGATTCACATACTAGCCTAAAGATTAATCTAAAAATAAACTTATCCTAGTAATAATTTCTGACTTATAAATTCATTAAGTTTATTATCATTAGTAAACAGAACATTTTCCCAAACGCTTGGCAGAGTACATTTCATTTTATCATGTTTGAGTTGTTGAACAAAAATTGCATTTAACATTATGTAGTGAAAGTTGTTTCCTCCACATAAATGCTATTCCTCCGTACGGACATCCACGATGCAATACAGTTGGATCAATGGAAGATATTGATTATCCAACGAATTCTTCGTGAAGCTTGGAAACATAAGTCTCTTCAGTTTTCTGTAGCCACGTTTCTTGGAGCAACATATCTACGTATCTTTTTTTAGTACTTAAATACATATTTAAAAAGTCAGTTTTACTTTTTAATCCTCTACAGTTCCAGGTCGCACACTTTATAATTGATTCAGGATAAATTACAATTCAGTTAAACGTTGGAAATTTTACATTGTAATATTGCGATGCTTTGAAATTTTGGGCTAACTTGGTCCAAAGTAGTAAGTGTGTTAAAGTGTATTAGAAACCATATTGTCCAGTGGTAATAAAAATCAAGCTTCACAAACATTTTTGTTTATTAATCTCACGTGTCTAAATCTGTACATGCTTTGGTAGAAAATAAAAAAAATCAAAACAATGAAAAATAATGATCAGTCTCTGCAATTGATGAAAAGTTTTAGACTGCCTTATGTGTTTGAGGATATCTAAATCAAAGATATGCACGATTACAGCGGTTTGAAGTTGCCAGTAGACGTTCTTAGCAAATTTATTACAATCGCTAAAACCTCCCAAAAGCAGTCAAATTTAGTACATAAGCCTGTTTTTGAAAAGTTACAAATGCTGCAGTGAATTATAAACGATATATTGTCAGTAAACTTGACACTTTGCCCCATAAATTTTTGCATGTTGGTATGGATGCAACATATGATTACAAGAAATTATGCTTTTCATCGGAAATAAACAGGATCTATGGAACCATTTTTGAAGGCAAAATCTTAGCATCCCGCAAACCTTTTTATCTGAAAATTTTACTAAACTTACGTAACAAAAATGTTGGAATGTCGTAATCAAAATTCCACAAAAACTGATATATTAAAGCAATTGTGCACATTTCTCATTCGTCATATTAAAGATTCAGAAATTAAGTTATATTACAAAAGTTTCGTGTCCAAACTATAATAATGATTTTAAAAGTTATCTGAAGGGCAAAAGTTATCTTGTGTAACCAACAACGGAGTTTTAGTTGATGGGCCAATAAACAACAACAATATGTAATAATATCTATGATTTCACCGTAAAGTAAAGGGTTAGTTATTATATGATAATTGTATTTGGTAATTTGTTTTATATATGTATTAGACACCAGTTACATCATCATCTTGATTATATCATATTGTGGTACCTCACCACCACCTTTTGAAACGTTTTCCAGGTTTTCATCAAGTGGTAGCACTTCTAATTAATGACTGTAACAAGACTTAAAGTCATTAATTGATTTTGTCTGCTTATAACATCAATCAATCGCGTGGATAATAAATGCTCCATGTAATTACTGTAGTTGCATTAACCAGCTCAATTGATTCTATATAAGTTTCATGTCAATCGATTGATCCGTTATGGAGATATGGTGGATACAGATAGACCTACAGACAGACAGACTTTTACCCCCTGTATTACCACCCATCGATTTTATAAAATACCATTCCGGCACTTGATAACATGGCATAAACACCAAGACTAGTACTATAAATAAAGACTACGTAACGACTGAGTAAAATAAAAAAATGATATGCGAATCCATGAAGACGAAATTGTTACTATCGACAATTTCAATGTATATTTTAAATGAGAGCCGGTTGCAAACAAACTTGTTTAGAAGATGAACTCCATGTTTTTAAATGGAGCATATGAAAATAACGTTTTTACGCACTCCTTCTAATCCTGATAAACACAACATCGATTTAATCACACTGCAGTGTTATTTAGCTAAAAGTTTGATTTACTAATAACTGAAGAACCTTTGATACGATTCGTTTTTGGTAATTAAAATCCAAATCTCGACAGAATCTAAGCTTGAAATCTTTGCAACTGTAATATTATTCTTTCTTTACTACGGCTTGAAAGGTTTCATTGGTTTTTTCAGTAGGGGTGTCGATCGTACAGCATGTTTCGTTTTTTCGGACT
>JAQIWN010000722.1:0-27887 GCA_034699025.1 Entomobrya cf. arborea Gr-Col-00668
TTTAAAATGATGAAAAATCTTGCTAGTAAACATAATCTTTACAACCACCATCCTGTATGTCGCTGCTGTCCTTCTCGTCTTACTACTTTGGTAATAAACTTGGTTGAATGACCAGAGAAATTAGAAAAGTTTTCCCTTTTTCTGGAAAACAAGTAAACCGAAGTTAATTAGTGTTCCAGCCTTGTTTCATTTCTTTCAACAATATTATAATAACGTTATTAGATTTGTGCGTTCTTCTTCTGACTCCAGTCCGGTGATAAACCAAACCGAGAAATATAACAATGTTTTTGCCATTTGCCTTTTGGCGAATACATTGTCCATGTCCATAATATTGTGAATGAATGAAAGCCTGTGTGGATTAAGATGAAATTCTCTCAAACAAGACCATAAAATTATGACCTTTTCCCCCGTTTCTTTTGTTTTATGTACTGCCTCCAGCGAAAAACAAACCAAGCCAAGTGGATAATAATAAAGTGGAAAAGTAAAAGAAGAAAGTTTGTTATATTTCTCCGTCTGGACCAGTTCGAATTATGTTTTGTACGTGGCTATGTTATATGGGCTTGTTATGGTCCAAAGTCCACACAAAACTGTATTTATGGTACCAACACAGTTACAAAAACAACAATTTAATAGACAAAATATTAGGGTTTTGATGATTAAGTGCAGTTGTTGGAAAATATGGTCCAGACACTCGCCACCGCACAACAAAAACAGGAGTATTTAATTGAGAAATTATTGGTGTGCAGGAGTGGGGCATTTTGCATTTTCCAAATGAGAGTTTGGACCCGCAAAAAAATCCTTCTTTTACCCTATCAACCACCATCACTACTTTTCTATAAGTTCTTTTTCTTTTTATTTTCACTTGATCATTTATTCTATTTACTAAATTTTTTCACGTCTTTCCAAAATTCAATTGAATATGGAGCAGGGAGGCAGCAGCCATGTATGGAGTACATGAAGGAATTTTCTGCTTTTTTATTTTCCTATTTTCATTTCACTAAACCTTGCTGTAGGAGTCACTTTTTTACTTTTGCTCGTCCCAATAACCACAAAGGAATTTCCTATCATTCAATAAGCCATGTAATGTGAAAGTACTATGCGTGTTGTAAATGGAAAGGGCAAAAAATTGAAAATGGTGGAGACACGACGGGTGAAAATTGGATTTTAAAATTCTTCAACGCCAAAAAATGGTCTGATAAGTTTTATTAGAAATTCCAGGCCATATACTTATGTCCCTCCTTTTGGTTCCTTTCTACCTACATACCTTTGCCTTTTTGCAGGCGAAATAACATGTGAATCTGTCTCTGAAGCAATTTTTTAACATCTTAATAATCATCTACTACAGTCATTTACATACTTTTCACGTAATACGTACTTTTATTACAACTATTGTGTGATACAATTATTTTAAAATGTAGAAAAGTTTGTGAAATCTTTAATATTTTTGGTTTTCCAAGTTTCCCACCCTGTTTCTAGTATATGTTACGTATTATTTTTAATATTTATGCATCATCAAGCGCGACGTCTGAGCAAACACAAACATAGTGAAAGCATATTAAAGTGTGTAGCAAGGAGACACATCAATTTTCCTTAACTTCACGATCCATTCAAGTAAATATGTAAATATATGAAAGTGAGTTCACTTACAACACTTGTCTTGTTTATGAAGAAAAACCGAAGAAAGGCAATCTTGTCTTTGCACAGCATCACCTATGCTAATGCGATACCGTCGTAAAGCTTATTTTCACTAGAGAGATCATGATCATCTGAGAAATTGCGTGTGTACACTTGGTAGTCCGATACATTGTCAAAATAAGTATTGTCAAAAAAATGATTTGTCATTTGTGACATTAAAAACTTGTACAATACCAATTTGTTAAATATGTAGTATAATCAATATTGCCAAATTTATAAAACTCAACAACTGTTTTCGACCTGACTTTGGTTGGTTGTCATAATGTATGGCAGGTTCAGTTGGGTTCGGTCAGAAATTAGTTACTTTAGTTAGTTAGGTTAATAATGACATGTTAGGTTTAGTCAGGTTAAAGTTTGAGTTCATATGACGGGTTACATCGAATTCGACAATTAGAATTTTGGCGATTTATCGCAGAATCAGAATTCTCATGTTGAAGTAATGATGATGAAAATATTAGTCTTTGTGTCTTGTATACTACTTGTGTGAAAGGTTGATATTATGAAAACTCTGTGTAAAAGAATTACATACATAATATGTAATATACTTTCTAGCATACAGTCAATTTCTATTTTTGGATGTCTTTCGGCCAAGTAAAGTGTAAGACGAGGATAGAGAGCTTCCATACCACCACGACCGTCACCATCGGATCGAAGGAGAAAAGGCAGAAAGAAAGAGGGAGATGCTAATATTGAAGCTGGAGCAAAACTTGAGGGAATTCACCAAGTCATCTCACGTTCACACGAGATCGTCGGAATTCATTGATATGCCAGCATGTAATAAGCATCGTAAATCCCGTGATTCCCTTGTAATTTTGACCAAAGGAATAAAAGTAGGAGAAAAAGAGTTAGGACTTTACTTTGTTCAAATAATATTCTCTCTCGTAAGTTCCGTGATGCACTGCAGAAAAGAGAAAACACAAGAAAAATCCAATGCTTCAGCTAAAATATCCCTCTCTAGGAATATTATTACGAGAAAACAAATAATATACAGCTCTCTAGCATGTTGTAAACCAAAAAGCCAATAATACCCTGACCTGAGAAAATGCCATCTCGTTCAAAAAGTTTGGTGAAAAGTATAAGACAAGTGAGTAAATAAATATAAGAGTCCTTAAGTCTGCTTAGAGCTGAGATGACGATGGGGACTTTTGTGCAAAGTTCGCTATTAGTTTTTTTTTCAGCAAGATTCTTGGGTGACACATTATTTTACTAGAGAAGGGCAGGACAAAAGAAAATGAGAGAAAGAAGTTATGCGACAACAACACCATCCACTGATCCCCCAGCATTATGGATAACTTTAGTGAATGAAATAACCAAAAATATAAGATAACATTGCTCTAATATCCTGGTTCTTGTCCCTCATCAAAGATTGGCTTTCTCAGAAGAAAGTGATGACAGCAATGATTCGATGACAATGATCAACTTGAATTCTTTCATGGTTTTCCCATAACTTGTTTCAGACATTTTCAATACAAAGTTTTTTTTTGAAAATAAAAGCAAAATATATAAAAAAAAAAGTTGAACAAATCCGCTTTTCTTTAGACTTGGGTTTCTCTGCAAAAAAAGGGAAAAATTAACGGACATAGTTTGAGAGCAATGCCGTGTTTCTTAAAAAAATATAAGCCAAGGAGGATTCCGAGGTTTCATAGTGTGTATATGCTGCCTTGTGAAAGTCAGCAAAGTTATGGAACAGAGAAACAACAAGCAAGAGAAAAGACGTGGAGTACGTGAGCTTTAGGACGCTGCAGCAGCAGCACTTTTTATTATTCTGAGGAGCATCCCTTTGCTGCTCTGCCTTTTTCGGAAAACAAAAATATATGTATATAAAGTCGTGTATAGAGTTTCCCCGCATCTCAGGGGTTGCTTTTATCATCGTTATCTGGATAACCTAGCGCAGTATTTGGTATTTATATAAATGCTGTATGTATAACACATTTTATATCATGTCGAAGTCTGCGGCAATAAGAAGCTTAGAGAGCTATCCTGGAATCCTGTGGCATCGTTCTGTGGCACCATACCATAATATATTATCACTATCGCCATCTTATTTTTTGTATTTGTCGCATACACATTTTTACAACAACAACTGGTTCAAAATTATATAGTTATTTATTTTACTTTGTTGACCACCCTAGTGTTCATTTTTCACTCGGCGCATCTTTGATCTTCTTTACTTCTACTTGACTTTCTCCGTTATGTTGTCCATCATGACGGGGACATCATTCCAGTCAAATTGTGATGCCTATTCATGCATTACACGGGCAGTAAATTGTATTTTCAAACTGTTTCATATAGGGATAAACTGAAGATACAGTGAAATGGATTCACTTGTAGATTCTTATTCACCCTATCTAAGCCTTTTACTACATTTTTGTCTTTAAAATGCCATAAAAATTCAGTGGGCGAAATGTTGTAGTTGATCTGCTGGCTCCTAGGAAAAAGATGACCAAGTAATTAAATTATCAAGGATAAAGTAATATAAGCATAAAAAGACGATATGGATATGGCAGATTATGAATAAAATATTCATTATGGATTCCACACCAACGTCGTCATCATCGTCAGCTAACCACCAACCACGCACCCAACATCATCACATCTTAGCCTAATAGCCTAGATATACGTAATTCAGCTGGCTCCTTTCTTCACCTCTCCGTGTCTCCGTGCCTTCGTGCCTCTGTACATGCTATACTTTTTACGATCAATTTCAACCTGAGCACGCTCTCATCTAGACTCATCATCTTAACACCTCATGGACCATTTCGAAAAGCCGCCCAGAGGCACTAGTAGGGGCATATCCACACATAAAGTGGAAGGGACATGTTAGCACGAACGAAAAACAGTGCCCTTTGTTGAATCTTAAACAGAGGATCACGAAGATGAGAGCGTCCAAAAATACACACATTGCAAACCAACTCAGCAGTGAAGATGTATTTATTTGATAATGTGTGACTTGCCAGGTCATGGCAAGGAGATGAGATGATAGTGCTGACTTTTCTGCCTTAAAGCCCTGTGCGCACATCCCAGTGGAGGGCAGATTACCCCTGATGATAAGCCAAAGAGAGTTATAGTTTATGATACATGTAGTCTTGGATTTATTTTAAAGTTGTGTGCAATATTTGTACCTTATCTGACCACACTTACTACAGAGATAAATATGTGATGGGGTTTGGGTTAAGTAACAAGTAATCTCTTACCTTTTGTACAGTTCACAGTGCAAATCTGGAAAATTGCTTAGTATTCTGTGACAGAAAAGTTTTGCAGGCGTGTTTGTTCATTGCTAGAATTATAAAAAGCGTGGATACATACATATAAATAAGTATATAATGTATATATTTGCACAAAAACACGACACAAATACTGAAAAATGTGACTGCAATAAGTAGCAGCAGTCATTGAATCATCTAAAAAAGTATTCTTGCCTTTTTCTTCAGCTGTATGTTTTTTACGATCTAGTCAAGTGTGACTTTGCCACTATCACGTCTCATCCGAAACCCTTATCCGAATACTGAATAGGTAAGGAAAGGGCAATCGTACAAACACATACACACGCTTGCATAAACTGCAATAGTGAAAGCATCCTCCTCGTCATCAACGAACACGGCTTTCATTCTTACCATTTCACAATAAAAAACATTATAGTATCATCATAACTATCTATCTGTATGCAACTTTCTGTTTTATTCTCCTTCTTCAATAGCGTAGAATTCTTAAAATTGGTTTCTGTTGTGGTCCGTGCGTGGATGTGTTTGGGGATCCCAATAGTCGACACGTTGTCGTCTGTTTACGTAACAAACATTGTCATCGCCATCGTCATCAATATCTAACTTTTTTGCACGCAAAAGAGAATGTATAAAAATAAAGAGTGTATGGGAAGGCTGAAAGCAATGAAAATGATGATTCCATACAAAGTAGTTGAGAATAGAAAAGTTTTTTTTCGTTCGTGGTCTGGTCTGTTGGTGCATCTTCTCATCGTACACAATAGTTTTAAAACATCATACAAACCATACGCCAACAGTACGTACGACGACCACCACCACCATTACAATCATCATCACATATGCAACGACTGTAGCGAAAACTAGAACGGAATGACAATTTGGTTTAAAAAAAGCTAAATTCTTGGATGTTTTGTTCCCTAATAACAAACATGAAGTCAACAGTCATGTCCCAATAAAACGTACATACGGAAGGCGTACTTTTGTGAAGAAAAAACTTTTAGATCATATATTTTTTTCCATTTATACTCTATAGTGGTAGCCCTAGCGTCGCATCAGCATCTAACTGCAATCATCATCGTTATTCTGCTGATGACATGGCAGTGATGGTGCCACCACTCATGTAAATGATGATCATCATGATGGTGATGATCGTCTTCATCCTCTTTCTCGTCCAAGTAGCATTTTATTTTGTGCATAAATCCTCCTTTTCTAGAATACACCATTATCATCCTTCCCTTTTCCACATTTTCCGTTTTTTTACAATTTTATTTTTAAAGGGAATATAAACACAATTTTTTTGTGAGGAATACAGAATTGTAATGTGTAGATTGTTGTGTGGATGTGACCAAAGAAGCCGAGTCATGCAAACCACCAACCACGTAGACACACTGCAGTGCCTCTTCTTCTTCATGTTCTGCAGTGAATAAAAAATCAGATTTTTTTGTTGTTTTCTCTCGAAACAATTTTTTTCACTGTTGTCTCCTGTCACGTTGCTCTTGTTAAAAACCTGTGGCACTGAATTAGCACTCTTGTGTTTTGTGTGTAGCCACAAATAATGAAAAAAGGACAGGAACATGAAATAAACCATTTAGAATATATGTTTACGCGAACTTTTATGCAAATATCATACCATACGGTTGTCAACACCGTGACGCAGTGATATTCTCGACAGAGTTCGAATAAAACTTATTTTTGTTTAGATTTGGGTTTTATGTGGATTTTACCTGTGGTGAAGGTAATGATAGTGTTTGTTGGGACAATTTTTTTAACATTCCATTCTTCCTTCAATGAACAGGATGATGAGTAGCGTTTTGGTGTTTTGTTTTAAAGTCCAATGAACCAAATCGTCACAGTCATTACTGTCATGACTCAAACTACTAATAAAATGCATCTTACATTCATGATCTCATTGATACGGGATATGACTATTTTAGAAGTACAGAAATTATCAATTCTGCGCTGGGGCAATGTAAAATTTAATTTGAAAATAAGTAATTCCTGAATATGTTTTACAAAGAAAAAATACAAGTAGTACATTTTCTTGTAATAGTTGTAACGAGCAACAAAAATTGTATATAAACCTTCTCTCTCTTTCGTTTTCAAGAAAGAAAAAAAAATACTGCGAAGCCTTGCCTCTCACTCGATCTCAACATGCGCCAAAGGATTTCACCAGCCGTGAAGCCCAGGCTTCCGGTAGTAAATGGACCAATCGCAGCCAGAGCGGGTTTGTCAGTTATTGCCTTTATACGGGCATTAAGAAGAGTCTGTAGTAGTAGCAGCATTAAAACTACATGTACATAAACTGTACAGCTGTATATAGGGAAGATTGAGTGTAAAAGATAGAGAAGATCTGAAGAGTTCAAAGCAGCTCGCAGAATATGTTTTTTATATGTACATATAACATGCATACAAATACAATGTTCGTGTAAAAAGTTGCTTCTCGACTCAACTTTCTGGCTCTCTCTCTCTCTACATCACTATCCACCATCCCCTTACCCTCTGCTGCTGACTGATTTTTACTTTCCTATTCTTTACTTTGCCTGCACGAGGCACATACATTTTCTCATTCCTTTTGTGTGTTGCGGCCCGTCATGATCAGCTCTACTTTTCACTTCTCACGTACTTTCTCTCCTCGCCTCGTACAACAAACACACACAGAATGAAAACATAACAGTAAAAAGCTACTATTACTACTACCACCACTGCACTTTGTTAAATTCGCCTTTTGAGCTATTACCGTCATCTCCACTTTTGCTAGCAGTGATCCTCGCATCATCGTTATCATTATCATCATCATCCTTCTTCTTCTTGGAAAAAATAGTGTGGCAATAACACTCACAACTTTTACTTGGCAGTAAGCAATCTGCCTAAAAAATAAAATCAACGTTTTATTACCACCATCATCATCTATCCAGTATTTACATAAGTTTATATTTTTCCTCTTTTGGGGCAAATACTACGGATATCATCATCATCATCTTACATTAATATTATTATTCTCCGTGAGTATACTAAAATATCCTCTTAAAGTTTTCCACAAGCGATACATCCGCATCGTCGGCGGATATCGTCGCACCATACCATCATCATCCCTCTGCAAGTCGGCCAGACAAACAAAAATAAAATTTATACACAAAAACGTAGACGACATCTTCATCATTTCCATTTTGTTTCCGTCTCATGATCAACATGCACACATAAAAATCTCAAGAAACTGATTAAGAAAAAGTGCGATATCTGGTTTAATTAGTTATTCTTCTCAGCACACAATAAACAGTTTGTTGAAAATATACTAAAAATCAGACGAGTGATTTTTTTTTCATTTTTATTCCTACATAATATAAAAACAGTTCCACAGCTGTACTCGTAATAACGGGGCACATGTACAAAGTAAGGCATTCCGTGTCTGCTTGCCGTGCATGCATACCCATTTCTTGGAAAAGTACTTGTTTGATACTTTCTCTTCATCCTCATCGTCTCATTAATATTCCAAGTGGCGATCTTTGCTAGTATTGTACTGCATTTGTAATTATTATTGAATATAGAGTATACACATAAAGGGTGCGTATGTGTTTGTACGTAAATAAATGTGTGCCCGTGACACTTTTTTGCACGTTCAAAGAAATAATTCATTCACGTTGTTCCAATTTTTGTTTATGTGTATGAGTGACGAACTTGTAATAAGAAAATAAACTTTTCTTTACTATTTCTGTAAAAATTTAAATCCGGATATTGGACGTGTGTGGGAAAATACTATCCATCCTGTCAGTGTCGAGTAGTATATACGCACATTAATCTTCTTTTCGCATAAGCGAAAAGGAGGAGATATATTTCCAAACGTTTTATAAATCATATACTGTGGACTACCCAGGTAAACCATTTTTTAAATGTATTAAAACATTTTCATATAATGAGAATTTTAGGTAGCACCGGAAAATACGATAATTACTCATTTTACATTTTTTTGAGAAATCCTATTGTTAGAATTAAATTAGAAACGAATAGGTATTTATTGTAAGAAGTTTGAAAGAAAAAAAACGTAAAAGCTCATAAAGAGCAAATTAAAAAACAATAATAAATCAAGCATTAGTGTAGGATAGGTATAAAATAACAATAAAAAAGGAAAGCCATGCACACATGCAAGCAACAAGAATGAAGACGGAGAGAAAAAACTAGTATTTAATGGGCTACAAATGGGCTATAAAAATGGCTATCATGTTTTTTCTAATTGTTTTAAAAACCTATTTAGGAATACCACCACCAACACTTTATTACAAGAAAATTCAAATGGCAATGCTCCAATTTCGCGTTCATGTCAAGGAAAGAAACCAGAAACATATTTTGCTACCCTGCCCTGTTAATGTGTAGCATGTAATTGTAATTGTTTTTCGTTTGAATTTTACTGTTAAAGAAAAAATCCAAGACACTAGTGCAAACTATGGAGAGGAATGAAAATTGGGACCACGGCTTTTGTAAGTTTGAAAAAAAACACTTGAATCTATTAAAACACGGGGCGAAAGGACATGCTGTTGATGATGGCCCATGAAATTAGTAATCTTGTATGCAACAGCACACTTTGAATAGAGAAATACGGAAGCTAGAGTAAAAATACGAATGTAACAAACAAAAATGATAGAATTTTCTTAAAAGTAAAAAACAAGAGAAACATGGCAAGCATGCAAAGAATACCCATTAGCTGAGGAGGAATTTTTTTTTTACTACATGATGCCCTTGTCTTGTGTAATAGTAATGAACGTCACAATCATGGCTGCTATTAACTGGAGCAGCGAAGCGATAAACCGTTTGACCAATTACTCTGGTTCGATAGCTTCAAATTGTGGACATTCAGTAATTTATTTTGTTCTCTCCATCTCATTCAGTTTAGTATGTATGCAGGGCTTCACTTTTGGAAGAGAAAGGGAAAAAAATGTTTTAAAAGCAATTAGTAAATTTAAAGAATTCATGTAAAGAAAGTTTACTTTAGATAGATTTAAATATTGACCTCTGACCTTTGATTAAAAGTCAAACTGGCGGGTCCATGGGGTGCGATGCCCGGACTGGGGATGTTGCCCTACACAGCAATGGAATATGCTGTAGCGGCAGGTTCTTACCATCCACGTCAATCACCTGGCGTGAATCCTGCTTTTACTCATTCCTGGTATGTATCTTCAGTTAACTGACATATTTTTCAGTGTATTACATTGTATCGTAATATTGTGCGGCACAGTTTTCATCATGCTATGCTATGTATGTATGTACTATCAATCTAAGGAAATTTGATTTAAACCAATAATTTATTTATAGAAATTATTAAACATTAAATTTTTAAAAGCTTTCCGAGATGAGATTAATGCGGCTAATTATTTTTTGTTGTGTGTTGTGGGAAATAAATTTGTATCATAATAATCAATCTCCAATCAACTTTATGCTGACTAATGTACGATATATATAATCTTTGTAGAGTCATCCATCTCACAAAAAAATAAATGCGACCTGTTGTTTCTCTTGCGTTTTTTGCTTTCTTCCAACAAACAAATAACAAAGGAATATCATTGCCTCCCTGAAGTTCTGCTCTAAATTTAATCATGTTCAACGTTGGCATCTTATCAGAGCAAATCATTAATGCTTCATCGTGTCTTTACGTAACAGCGTACATTCAGTTTGAAAAATAATTATAAAATTATAATGACAACCAAAACAAAACAGTCATCATCTTTACTTATGATTTTCAGTCATCTCGCAAGTAGGCACAAGACAAAAACTGTCGAGTTTGATTCTCTGTGGCGTTGATTAAATGATAAAGATAAGGCGTGTGCCTCTTTCTCTTCATTTTTCGGTTGCATTTGTTGAACACAGCAGGGTAGAAATTACACTCTCTCCTACCTCTCTCTAGATTCTCAGCTAATCAGTTAAACAGTAAAAAGTTTAAGTTGGCTGTTGAAACTATTTTTAATTGTGAGACAAGCTGGAGAGATTTTTATCTTTTGATCAACAGGACTGGGATTCAAAATATTTTTGCGGCAAGTTTATGAATTGCAATATCAGAATAGATTTGTCAGTGTGACTTTCTCAATAAAAACAACACTACAAAATTTAGTGAAACTAAGCGATAGCAGGACTTGCAACAACAACAATATTCGTTCGTTTTGTGCTTACTTGCCTTGGTACTGATGAGTTGTTGCTTCCAGAGGACATTAGGGAGCGATAAATTAATATACTCTGTGTGTTCTTTCCCCTTTTCTGTCAGAGATGGAAAAGACAAAGCCCTCCTATTATCTCTCATACATATCTATTTATTTGCTCAAACCAAACTGCAAGGCAAGGAAATACCAACAGCACAATGTTCAGTATTGCTTGTAATTTCATCGTATCAGTTGCAGTATCTGTATGTTTTTCAACTCTACAGATTTATTTTCTAACCAGCAAGAGCGTGTTCAAGCATGGACAAAAACTGCTTGTAACTTTTAATCAAGCAACAAGAAGACTTGGCTTGACTGGTTGGTTAGCCGTCGGTCGGCTCGGTCCTCGTCCTTTGAGAAATCTTTGCCTTGTCTTGTGTCTTTCTTGCTTTTGTCTCGTGTCTCCCTACGAGCTTGTAGGTAAGAATTAAAATTAACGCAAGTGAAAGGTTGTCTTAGACATTTTCATACAAGAAAACATTTTTCAAACAAAATAATTCATTTTCTGATTGTGAGTGTGACAAAAAGCTCTGTCCTGTCTTAAGCAAAATTGTCAAAGAGAATTTTAGGATGAATGAACGAACCAGTAAGGGATACAGGCAGATGATGTAATGCGTAGTAGTAACATGTCGTTTTTGTGGTTTTAGTTTTGCAGTGTCATAGAACTCGGTGTAACAAGGCATATCTTTTATATTTTCACTCTTGTCGTTGGTACTAGTGTCCGTCGCCTTTTCGAAGTAGAAAACGATATCGGCATTTGTTTTACAATTCATTTAATTCATTATACAGTCCTGTCTCGCATCTGTTTAGTATTCATAACGTGTGGACTCGTCTTCAGCGCTGAAGAAAAAGAACCAAGAACGATTCTTTCTGGTTTGCTCCTTTTGGCCGTTTTCTTCCTCTGCATATTTTTCGGAACGTGTGGATAGACTGGAGCATAGAGTAGGGTCTTGGTCGTGGTTGCTGTTGTTGGGATGACTGACCCAGCTACAATCGCCAGTCAGCCATCATCATGATTATCATCATCTTCATCGCAGTCTCAGTGTCTTCGTCGTCTCTATCAACAAAGTTATGATAGCTAGAAACATGCCACAAGAGGGTAATCTTTGGTATTCATAATTTCATTAGTTGCGAGCGATATGGTTCACCGTCGTCATCAGAAGAAAATAAGAGCTTATCTTTCAGGAAGATGCAAACCCTCACGAATTACAAAAAAACTTGTCCTCTCTTATCATCAATTTTAATTATGTTTGTCTGCATTTACCCCATTATCTCAACAATTACACAATGTGCAATAATGGCAATCACGCTTTTTTTCCATTGTTGCTTTTTTGGCCTGGCATGTGTATTCTTAGAAAATGCACCTGAAAACAGTGTTGACTTACAGTCACGACAAGGATGATTAGATAAACTAGAAATTTTTGTTGGAGGGCACACAACACAAAATCGAAAAAATGATTAATTGGGTATTCCAAGACCACATCAGGTCATCTTCTCTCCCTTTCTTTTACACATATTTTTATTGTTAAGAAGGCGGCTCAACTTGTCAAGCACGAGATAAACATTGCTTATTATTATGCAACACGAGTATTGTGTGCTGTTCATCTTGCAGCAAGACAACAAGGAAGAGAGAGAAAAGTGCATTCCTTTTTTGCCCCAAGAAATGTGCCATTGTGTGTCTAACAAGTTGTTGTATTAAAGAAATTTTAAAACGAAATGATATTTTATAACACCAAAAAAGTCAACATACTAAACACTTTCCTATTTTTGTTTGTAAAATTCGCATTTTGGCTTCATTTGTTCAGTTTTTTCTTTTCCGCTTCTTTGTAAAACCCCTGAGATTCCGTTATTATCCATCCAATTTGTCCAATTGTTCCAGCAAAAAACGGTCAAGTTAGAATGCATTGCACCGAGGCGGCTATTTTGGTCATGATCAGACGTTCCGACTAGGGCGTAGTGTGTAAAGTGTAGAGAGAAAGCAGAAGGGACTTTGGTAGGGGAGATGAGAAAAATGTTTTTGATCAACACTTCTTCATTTTTCTCTTGACGAGCAGAAAAAAAAATATGATGATGATGGCGATCATGGATCATCATGATGACTGAACTATGCAGCCTCTACGAGCTTTCCTAATATCACTGACGGATCACCGAACAAAATTAAATGATCCTTCCAATAACTTTTTTTGTTCTTAAAAGAACCTAACTTGTTCGTCAGCACAGTAAATTGTATTTTCCTCAATCAACACATATCAAAGTCGCTACATCGTTTCATTATCCTTCCCGCCTCAATCATCGTTACAATATTGCAAAGAAATGTCGAATACTGGTAGATAGAAACGAATGACAGTAATCCCAATCATTTCAGTGTTACAGCAGAACAATTGACCACACTCCACGCTTGTGTTTTTATCATTATTCATTTTCAGTTGATATCGATATTCAACGTTGAATTCCATGGTCTCTCTTTTAATAAAAAGGTTATGTAACAAAAGCTTCCGCTCAGGACAATGTGCTCGTAATGGTTTTTACTTGATTTTTTTAAACAGGGCTCGGACTGATTGTTCGTAAGATAGTTGTTATGATGGTGAATCGGCACAAGTCAATGCATAATTGACTTTAAATTTTAAAGGGTGGTAGCTACAAAATGAAGTAAAACTATACGATAAAGTTGATGAAAGGCAAAACCATTTAAAATTGCATCATTGATTGAAATAACAAATAAGAAAATATCACATTATTTTGAGCAATAACAGCCTACTGCTCCTCCCTCGTCACTACTCTTGTTTTGCAACGTAATCTGACAAACTACATATTCGACCACCCTGATATATCATCCTATTACGTAGCATTTTCATTTTGACGGACAATATAATAACTTTTTGGAGGAAGAGGTGGTTCGGGCGCATAGAGTTAATGTGTATATTATGGAAATAACCTTTGTAACCGTGTGACTTTTGTAGTACTGGAATATCCGATGTAGCTGTGTATCGTCACAGAAATATGTGAATTTGGTTTGCCATATTTTTCGATCGCTTTATGTATTCGAAAAATGTGATTATTTTCTGTACTTTAATCTTAGTTTGGTCGTCCCACTTTATATTTTATGCATTACTATTGCAGCACACACCACTGTTTATTTAATATTTAATGCGGAAATGTGGTGATGATGATCATGCTAGTGTTGGTTACATGTAGGGAAACAAGGATTCGGGGAGAAATGGGATTTTTTTTTTGCAAAGCATACAGTAGTTTTGTACATTTTAAAACTTTATACCAGTTGCTCTGTAGTATCTCTAGCCAATTTAAAGTTTTCGTTCACACTCTTTATTTAACCATACACTATTATTGGAAACAAGGCTGCTAAAACAGATGATGATGTGGATTGGGGTGATACTGAATGGTGTGGTTAGTTTGCTTTTTCTACTAAAACAAATGCATGTTCAGGTCAGCAAAAAGTGGTATCGTGGTAAGTGTGAAGTGGAAATGATTCGAAATCCATTGGGATTTTATTGAAGCTCCATTTCCATTTTCCAGCAACAATCGACCAACTGAACAGCATAGAAGGTTTTTTGATGAAGATAATGCGGTTCAGATGGAGTGTACTATTTTCTCTCAGAAAGGCTAATACATTATAGATATATTCCTTTGTTGATTTTGCTATCTCCCGAGAAAATCATCATCTCATCCCGATCATCCCGAAATTCAAAAAATAAAATTCTTTTCGTTCTTTTAAAGTTGATTCGTTTTTTCAGCAACACCATTTCCCATCATGTGTGTATCCATGAAGCAGAAACTGTAATGTTGGCTGGCCAGAGATAATCTTGTAATAATGAATTCCATTACATTAGGGACAAGATGACGACAAACGCGATGAGTACTCTCTTTTTCTTTTATCCTCATTTGCACAAAGTTATTTTCGTGATCGGACTTGTAGGGTAGAAAAAGATTAGCGCAGAATATTTCAGCACAGAAAACATGTAAGCATTTTATTTTTTTTGTGCTGTACGTGTGACGGGTGTATATTCAGTTCATCAGAACGCCACTATCCACATAATATTATAGATTCTCTAGTAAAGGCGTAATTTTCTTTTGATCTCTCTTTCACTGTCCACTTTAAAAAGACTAATGCGAGAGTGAACGTCCATGTCCGTATATTGAGCACACGGCAGTGGCAGTCATCATCATCACGTCATTGTATAATCTGAATCTCTTTGAGTAACGTGATTCAGCAGAATCCATAATGAGATATCGTAGGGAATGTATCGCAGCAGAACATCAATAAATTGAAGAAAAGTCAATGCTAAAAACCGATTTAAAATTGTCATCATCAAAGATTGTTGATCATTGAAACGAAAGAAACTTAAATTGAAATACAAAATGGATTTTTCGTTTTCACTCTTCTCGATTTTGTCACGGCGCAATAAAAATTCCTTTGGACAGTTGTAATGGTCATTTTTCAACAGAAGATTTCTTTTCCAAGAAAACAAAATAAGATATTATGCAATTTCACATAAAAAGTTACATAAAAAGGATAAAACAGATCTCGTTTCAACATGATGATATTTTATGGCAGAAAATTTCATTTTCACACCCAAAAAATAAAACATTGTGTAATCATTATATCTTGTTCTGTCCATTGGTGAACCCCCTGTCCTTCCGTAGTATTTATTCGTATACTTTTTCACTTTTATCGTTCCTCTGAGAGATTTGGCCAACTTTGTTTTGTTTTGTCCACTGCTATGCCCTCGGTTAGACACAATTCACATTTCTCGTAGCTTTAAATACAATTTCCACCTTTTTCCTTTTTTATGTGTAAAAAGCCTTGAAAAAACGATTGTATTCTCTTTTCCCTGCCGCTTTTCTTCTGTGCAAAAGAAAACTTGTCCCGTGGGACTTGTTGCCTTTCACTTAACAGTTAACGCTCAACATACAGTTGGATGGACACACACACTCAACACTCACCAAAGAGGAGGGAGAGAGACTTATTGACTAATGTAAACGTAAAATGTATAATATAAAATAATACTACAAGGAGCAGAGTTCAATTTCAGTCTATTTTTTGGACAAAAGTGTCGACATTTCCAACAACGTTATACTACAGACAATGTATCGCCTTTTATACCCTGATTTACGAGACACTAATAACTATAGACATGAACCAACCCAGTATACAAGTTTCTCTAGACACTGAAGAAATGGACCATTCCCATTTTATCGCATTGCTTTCAATGCTTTCTCTCTCTTGACTATTCTATCATCAAGTGTTGATCACATCAATACTCAGACCAGTGGTACCAATACTTTAAGTTAAGTGAAATGAGTAAAGAGAGAGACAGAAAAATGGTCACACGATATTATTGCTTAGTAGATGGTCACGTTAACGTTCGCT
Source organism: Entomobrya cf. arborea Gr-Col-00668 (assembly GCA_034699025.1). Taxonomy (NCBI): domain Eukaryota; kingdom Metazoa; phylum Arthropoda; class Collembola; order Entomobryomorpha; family Entomobryidae; genus Entomobrya; species Entomobrya cf. arborea Gr-Col-00668. The sequence continues at coordinate 16,482 of JAQIWN010000722.1, forward strand.
GTTATGTCTTCTACAAAGCTTTTCTTCAACCTCTCTTGCTGTATTATATTACATATGGGCATTTTATTACATTTTCTAATAATTTTTGATGACAATGATAATGTTAATGGTGATCCTTAAAATGGTTACGCAGCAATCGAAATGATCATCATCGTCACAGCTTTGAACCTGCAACATGCTTGTTTGGCTAGAACTTTTCTTGTATCAAGACGCCCCAGAAACCAACACAGAGATCATTTGTGTTTTGTTGGTTTCTGTTTACACTAGGATACCGTACAATGCATCAAGTGGATGTTAATTAAAATGAGATCAAATTAAGGTTTGTGACTTTCTGTCATGTCATGTCAGTTATGTTGTACATAAATGTAAAACTTGCTACATTTAATAATATACAAACGCCACCTAACTTCCCCATCCACTCTGTTGGCCATCGTTTCTTCAAACTAGCCATCTTCATAAATTGTAATGTTTATGCTTATTTCCCACTATTTAATCATTGTTGGTGACAATAATTGTGTCAAAAAATTATGTCAATTCAGTCAGAAAAGTCAATTATCTTCACTCAAATTTGATAGTAAAAGTAAACGCTAGCACTTTTTTAATGAAGCGAATGCAGCAACATACGTCCTTTAAAAAGTGCACAGGGTTTTACGATGTATGTATACAGTCTAGTCAGACGTGAAATTACTGTATTAATGTCAAAAATGCTATACATGAAAGGTTCAGTAGTACATCATAAACTCATACAGTAAATATTACTAAAAACGTTGCAAAAATGTACTTTTTATTATTTAACAGAGAATTTTTAACCATTATTTGAACATTGCGTTATGTCTGTATTTGTATGAAAACTTTAAAAGCATATCTGCTTTCTCCTTTCAGTTAGTGTTAGAAGGCACAATCTGTCAAAAACGTCCTCAACTTTAACTTTCTTATACAATTTCAATTGGTCACAGTTTAAATGGTTAGGAACAAACATATAATAATTTTAGTCTGCAGCTTGTGGATTTCATCATTAGATTGAACTCACCAAATTGAAAAAAAACCCAAACTACATATTCTTTTCAGAGCAGTCTTCATCTGATTTTCAACAGATTTTCAACGAAATTTGAAGGTTAAACTTTGATCCATTTGAATGTATAAAAAAGCTTGCTTTCTTTATAATAATGCTTTTCCGCTTTGCTTGCTGGTATTAGTGCATTATTCATCGGATTTTGAAGTCAACCGTCTGCATATACCTTGTGCATGCCATTAACACATCCTAACATGCCCAAAGTTACACAGAGGTTCCCGAAAAGCGCCCTGAAGGTTCCCAAAGTTTCTCAAAAGTTGCCCGATAGGTGCACAAACATTCCCAGATATTACTACCAAAACGACCTCAAACATTATGTTTTGTGCTTTTACTATGCAAAAAAAATTACTTTTTTCTATAAATTGGTTTGTGGGTGACAGGTATTAATCTTCCTTTTTTTTGTTTTTTGCAGCATCTTAGAGCTGAGGAAAGAAAAATCGAGAGATGCGGGTAAAAATCACATATTATAAAACATGTTTTCCTAAGTGTGTTGATTGTATGAACACTTTGTCTCAAAAGTATTGCAAGGTTCGAGAACTCAATAACTTTTGTATCCAACCGAATTTTGGAATCTTTTGGTGCATTTAACAATGTGCATAGTTTTTGTCCAGTTTGACCGAGATTTTGGTGACGCTCCTTTCAAGAAAATTCGCAAAAACCAAGTGCTTCAAAAGTATTGTTATGTACTTTAACGGTGATTATTAATTAATCTTAATTTATCTAATTTATTTGCCCTTAAAGGACTATTAAGTTTCTCTACCTATCGATGTTCGATATAAATCCAATTTTGCTAGAAATATTCAAAGAAAAGCAAATTTCTTTGGGAAAAACTAATGTTGTCAAAGTTCAAAATTTGATAGAAAAATTTCTCTCTCAATTTTTTAAACTTTTTTGTAATTTTTGTTGAAATTGAAACCTTGCAATACTTTTGAAACACTTGATTTTTGCGAATTTTCTTGAAAGGAGCGCCACCAAAATCTCGGTCAAGCTAGACAACAATTGTGCACATCGTTAAATACAACCAAAAGATAGTCTGTAACCGAAGACTGAATTCCAAACATTGCAATACTTTTGACACAAAGTGTATATTCGTTGTACTAATTTTAACTTTAATTTTAATTAATTACAGCACGTTCTCGGAGAGGAAAAGAAAACTATGAGTTTTATGAACTTGCCAAATTGCTGCCCCTCCCACCAGCAATTACGTCACAACTTGATAAGGCATCAATCATCCGACTCACCATTTCATACTTGAGGCTTAGAGATTTCTCAGCACATGGAGAACCACCGTGGAACCGTGATAATAATTCTAGTAATAAGAAAGGTAAGCACCATAAGGAAAATACAAAACTTGTTCCTCAAATTGAGCTCGTGTGTAATATGCAATCAGAATATCAGATCACCGGATCAATTGGGTAAAAAAAGGGGAAAAGTAAATCTCATGCACACATGTATGAGCTTTACCAGTAGTGCATGAAATATGTAAACTGTTTTAGGGATGTTGCTAGTTGGAAGACTCATCCCATTACCATTATTATTATTTTCCTAAATCTTATACAATCACCCATTTTCCCAGACACTGCATCTGTAGTGCAGAACAGAGCATAAACTCATCTTGATGAGATCACAGTACAAAAGTGCATCTTAATTTTATATTAGCTCAAGGCCACTAAAAAGATAACGCACCCATAAATTTCAAAGTTCTGCAGAGTACATGGATTGTTTCTGTTCGTCGTATGGCTCAAAACGCCCCAGTTGTTATTATCCCATCACTGTAGAGCTTTAGTTAGTCTTCATTAAGAAATGTGAGATGAGACGGGTAAATTTGGGTTTGCCTTGATTTTCATCTGATCCCTGTTTTCTCCACATCTTTTACGTATGGGTCATTATTATTACCACTATTGGAAAAATAAATACAACTTGGGATATTATAATAATAAAAGGATAAAGAATGACTTGGAGCAGAGAAAGGGTAGAATGACACATTCATAAGTAAAACATGAAGAAAAAACCAGGATCTTTTTGTGGATTTTTCTGGTTAGTTATGGGAATTACATATGGTAAGCTGGACTGTCTAACTACAAAGGGGGACGTGTGGAATATGTGAATGGATGAATTAGAATTGAAGCTCCACTTGTTCTTTGTTGAGTTTTGTTGTGACATAAGTTGAATCGTTGAGGAGGTGGTGTAGCAGGATGTTGAAGAATGATGATTATTATTACTATTATTACAAGCGGATGAAAAATATTGCCGATAGAAGGATAAATAAGCTAATATGATCGACCATTGAGGAGGATGAAATATACATAAGTAATATGGCATCATATTGGCAAGATTCTCCTGGAGGACCAAAGAGGGAAAAGGGTAAAAAGTTGGGAGTTATTGGGACACATACACGCAATTTATTTATATCAACCTTTTCAAAGCCACATGACGTGTTCCTTACTGGAGAACGGGTTATTGTATGAAACAAGCATGGAGACATTTTTATTGAAGTTATTAAACGGATATGTGTGCACTTACTGTGTATTGTATATGATGAATGACATTTATTTCGAGTTTGGTCAGAATTCTCCCAACGACAGCTTTCTTTTGTGTGTGTCTGGAAGCCAAACAGAAATCCAAGCTTCATTCAAACCAATCTGTGGAAATAATTCACACTTGTTCAATAAATGCTCAGCAAAGGGAAAGAAGAGTGAAGAGGGGTGGCCTTTTGTAAAAGTCGCATTTATGCCTTTTATTTCGTTCTATTTTTTCATCTTCAGTCGTCATGTTTGGCTTGCTTTGATTAGGAGGTATTTTGTGGCATTATTCTTTGCCAATGCCGCCACACTGCCACCGCCACCACCGGTTTATTTTGAGCTTTTGAAGGGTATGATTTTTAAAAGCATTTTTTAAAAAGATGCTTCAAGTTGTCAGAAAAGCTTGTCATAATTTATTATGCTGACAGCAGTACGTCATGCACACTTTTTTGTGTGGTTGTGTAACGTGTTTACACAGAGAAATCGCGCACTTGATATAAAAGTGCTGTTCTCTGCTAACTTTTACTACTACCCCTGCTGTTTTAAGTAAAAAAAAATAGGGGAATTTTCTTCCCGTTTTATTGTGTGGTTGGCTTCAAAAGGTGAAAATTTGTTTTCTCAGGGAAAATTTTCTTGCTTATTCAGTTAATTTTAACTTTCCCTTTGAGAAACTTACTACTGGCAGTTCGTACTTTTTATTGGACAGACAGATATCAATTGGTTAGGGGAGAAAAGTTTGACAGGATCAAGTTGAAAACAGAAGGGAAAAAAGGAGATACAAATAAGATGGAAGAAAAAGAAAGAAATAAAAGAAAAAAAGTAGCAACAACTTGATGAAAATTCGAGTAAACTGATGGTGTTGATGATAATGATGTTCATAATCAACCACTTCATCCTACTATTTATCAGCAAGGTATATTATTAAGGAAAGATGCCAGAATAATCTAAAAGAAGTGTAATTTTTACTTTTGGACAAGATAATGAGAGAATAAATACTGACTACCAAACATGTCATTGATATCATACAACTTTTACTAAGTAACTTTGTTTATATTCAATAGCCACTGTTACTTCAAATGCGCATCTGTTTTCTCAAAGTTCAAACTAATTTAATATGCGTTTGTACTATAAAAATATAACACGTCAAGTGGCATTGATTTCCTTGAACCTTAGTTGGTTCAAACAAAATGCGCGTTTTGTACTAGTAATTTAAATTGCGATGTATTACAGGAAATTGTTAACACAGTATTTAAAAAGCTAAGCTGGAGTACATGTTTAGATTTTTTAGCATTAAAACTCAAACGCTTGCTTTATTGACGTGCAGTTGTTTCTATTTTACAAGAGAAAAGGTAGCTTTCCGCGAACAATGGTGGCGATTATCATAATTACAGGCCTCCTTTCATTCTGGTATACACCCTCTCACCCCTCACGTAATAAAATATCCAATCTAATATAGGAATATATATCAAACTTGTTCATAATTTTAATACTTTTACGGTGGGTTTACCTACAAACTTCAACACAAGTTTACATGTCTCTGTAATTTGCACGCACCTTATTCACAGCAACATTTCAAACTTTGTTTTTTTGTACTTTTACTACAGCGCTGACATCATCATTATCAAAAGTTGCTTGTTTTACGACCCCATATTCTGTAGCATTTTAAAATAGCATGCCGTCACTCACTTTGCCAAAAACAATCGAGGTAGAAAATGTGTACAGCGTTTTAAAACAAAGTTACCTTTGAAATTGATACACCAATAAATTGTCAAAATACAATTATTATTAAATCAAGTAATTTTGCACATAAACTTAAAACGTAATCTATCTACGAACACCACACTAGCAGCATCACCTATCATCAAATAAATTTAGCTTAGCCATACAGGGTGTGTTTATTGCCTATTAAAGACCCATAAAATTAGAGCCACCAACAAACTGAGCCTCGTATTGAATGTAAATGGCATTTTTTGAATTTCTGCCAGTACACCAAATACAGAGAGCAACCTTTCTTAATAATTTTAAATACATAATTTCATTTAAAAAAAATGCATCCTCATGTAATTTATAGAGGGTCTCATTTGATTCCCATAAAAGTTATAATAGTGGTATTTAAAAATTATGATGAATGAAGACTATCAAATTCCATTTTTTAAACAATTTTCTAATGAAACATGATATATTTTTATGATTTGCAGGAAGTGTCAGACGTAGCACCGGTAACGTTACATTGGATCTCTTTGAGCAACATCAAGGAACTCATATCCTCCAGGTAAGGCTACCTTGTTCACTCCACTTACTTACTAGTATACAATACTCTTCTGTTGACTGTTTCATTTGTTAGAAACTCATGTTTATGCTAATCATTATGTTAAAACTGGCAGCAGTTGAACATTTTGAGGGCAAGAATGAATTAAAAGATTACTATCTTTTTTAACACCAGAGCAATAAATTATCCCTTTTGCTCTTTTACTTTACTCACACAATCAACAGAACTGCTCTACCTACCTACTACTTAGTACATTACATTTACACATGTTTCTCATTCAGTGTTTCCTTCTCATGAGTTGGCTTAAGTAGATCTACTTGACTTTTGCATCACACGCCGTATATCGTATGTATCACATTGTATCAAACCATCAGTAAATTGTTCCTTTCCCTTATTACACGCAAAACTATGTATCTTTTACTTTTATCAAGTTTTTCCATTGTACTATTGTGTATTCGGTTTCATGGGTTTGATGATTATTCTAATTGAAGTCAACTGCTGAAAGCCATCATTAAATGAATTAGGCATTTTGAGTTGAGAGTTTATAAATGTTATAATCATTTACATTGGCATATTTTTGCAGCAGTGCATTGTGCAGAGAAGTCAACAAGCTTGTTTGTTAGTTAACCTTTCTGTACTCGCCTTTTGCAGAATGTTTTCCAACATCGATTTCGTTTTTTTACCTTCTTGTGCTTTTCGCCCTTTTCCTCGTTTTGACATAATCAGTCATATGAAAGAGATATCAACTCTTTTTAACAAGACGAATGGCTTCCGAATTCACCCGGTATTACGTACATAACTACATTTAGTTTATGTTACATTATGTATACTTTAGAAAAATATCAAGAATAACATGATTTTTTCTAGCTTCAAGGAAGAAAATTCGTATAGAAAATTTCTTTGGGTTTTCTCCTTAGATTACGCTTGATTTATGACTTCCATTAATTTTTTGAGGGAAAAATGTGATACATAATTTACTATTTTATTCATTCACACAAACACAATGTCGAAAAATATGTAGTTTTCTACTCTCGAATGCCGTAAGCCATGTAAATTAGTTTTTGCAATCTAGAAAAAAATACTTCGAAGGCCAATAACGATGTTCAGTAACGTTTAAAATGAATATATATGTGGATAAGAGAGTGAACACACTAAAACAGGATTTTTGTTTGAACCTCATCATTTTACATATCGTATCATCATTATCATTCTTGATATTCAGTCTGAATGTATGTATTATAGGATAATTATTACAATTACAATTAAAAAGAAATTTCACGAGAAGGAGAATAAGAAGTGAGTAGCCTGGCTGCAATCTGCAATTTACCTTTCAAATCCCCCGTTTTTAATAAGCACATAGTATGATGTGTTATGATGACGATGATAATGTGATGAAATGAAGTGGATTTTGGATAAAATACTCAACAAGCAACGGATTTTTATTATTATAAAAAAATTCTCTAAAACTCCTACTACTGTTGGACTACGTATGAACCATATTATTTTCCGATTTACTCGTGTCAGCCATGTCTCTACAAGTCATAATTATGATGTATAACAAAACAACAGCAGCAACAGAAAAAACAACGTTATCATTATTATTAGTCGAGTGATGTTGTTACATAATAATCATAAAATAATATATACTTTTTATTTTGTGTTTTATACAGTCGTTGGATGGATTCGCATTCGCATTGGCAGCAGATGGTCGTTTCCTCTACATTTCAGAGACGGTCTCAATCTATCTAGGTTTATCACAGGTGAGTATAAACACAAGCAAGTCATGTCATCATGATGTGATGATCAAAGTTGATGGAATTCTTCAACATGCCATGTTTCTAGTATTAATCGATGGGGAATGATGAGATATGTGTGTATAATATGTAGCAGAGAAAGCAATTGAGATACACAACACGATTAGATTCCACACAGACACACACGCATAACTCTGCAAACACGAGTTAATTAACAATCTAGTCAACTCGTCATTCCCATCATCTTCATCACGAATAAAGAAACAAAACATCATGTTTTACCAATTCGTGATCAGTGTACAGAAGATTGGCATGTTGAAGTTGAAAAGGATAATCATATAAGCATGTAATGAATGTTTGGCGACGTGTCTTGTTATTAAAAACATCCATGTCAATTTGTAAAATCATTCAATTCAATTCTATCAACTTGAAACAATTGAATAAACAGCAAAAGATAAATAACTATTTGTTTTCTGTTACAACCAGGTGGAAATGACGGGTAGTAGTGTATTCGATTATATTCATCAACAAGATCATGCTGAACTAGCGGAACAATTAGGGCTCGGTTTGGCACATGGTCCTGGTGCTAATGTTCCTTCGCCTGCTGGGTCAGAGGATAACTCATCCAGTTCAGCCACCAATAATCCTGATGGTAAGAGAGAAGCATAAATCTAGTAATTTTCGAACCAAGGCCAATGAAATTTATTCCAATTTTGCCCTGTTATATTATTTACCCGACCTTATTTTCTCTAGAGGAGAATAAGAGAGAATAAAGAAATATTACATGATGGACATCACTTCTCAACACCAAGATTTTTTGTCGCAATTTCCCTTCATATTTTCTCATATAGAAAATGCGCTGTTCAAAGCCATGATGAAAACAAGAAGCAACCAGAGTCAGAGAGAGAGCTCATTTTTATATAAGCTAACAGCTGAAGATGATAGGTTAGATTGCATTTTTCATGTTGCGTTTTCTTCAATGCAGGAAACCAGCATAACCAAAAACAACGGAAAGTATATAAATACCTTAAGCATCTCAAACACATGCATGTATATGTACATAATATTTATATCTATCTATCTTTTCGAGTAAGATCCTTTTCCTTCCTTTACTAAATTCCACGTACTTTTACTTCACACTCCCTCTACCCTCTTCTAACTCCATTCTATCTATTACTTCTCCCGTGTTTCTCCCTAGCTCTAGAGTAATAAGATGTATGTACAAAGAAGGGATGGCAAGTAAAACGGGGAAAGTGTCATTTTTCGTGATTCGAATTATCTTGAAACGAGCCTCATATCTCATGTTTTAGTACGTGTGAACAATACGAAATCAGCTTGGGAGAAAAGGAAAGACGAGATGTGATGTGCTGCTGCAATATCCACTAACATCATCCACCTTTTTTTCTTAAAGACACATTCTTTCCTGAATTTGCTTGCTCCTTAGAACATCAGCAAAGCATTCATGTTCCTTGTTCTTTCCTGTTGTTTCTGATTCGCCGGAATTTTTTCCAGAGAGAATTTTTTGTACATAGACAGACATCTTACCCTGCATTGAGGCTGCATAATATACACGGTAATGTACATACACATTAGACAAGCAAGGCAAGGGGCAAAAAAAAGCAAAAGGAAATTGGTGATCCGTGTCAGAGGCTAGGGCTAGGAATTGATGGTGAATCTCTTGAAGAGAGAAGAGACCCTGAGAGTCTGAGACGTGACTTTTACACGTAAAAAGTCTCTGAGGAAATCTTGTGCTGCTTTGATACAGAAGTCTGGATGATATGCAGTAGTCGAGTAGTCTGTTTTCTTTTACTTATCATACGAAGACAGGAAAGTTATTAGTTGGCATATTATTATATACATAGTAGAGAAGTGAGTCAAGTGTTGAGCCTTGAGCATAAGATGCACCATACTTTCCTATGAGGTGGAGGTTAATACTGTAGACGCTATATGCCAAAAGTCATCGGCGGCAGGACACTCTTCTCTTTTGAGATAACATGAGCATAATAATCATAATGTCTTATCATATTGAGTTCACACGCCTATAATTTTACCTTTAGAGGATCACCTTCGGCAGAAACTAATAGTGTTTTGCGGGATCCGATAAGAAAATTAAGTTTTGTATCGCCGTGTCGTCGTACTTTCTACAGGAGAGGCACGCATAACGATCTATGCATTTGAGAGATCCACTTGGCAATTCAAATATCTTTTCAAAATTACACTTTTAAAGTCAGTGCACGGTTACTTTACTTAATCTAATCAATATTCTTATCAAGAAGACGAGAGGACCAACTTGCTTGCTGCATGTGCCACAAAATATGTATTCCAATTTTTTAAGCTTTGCCTAATCTTTGTGGACTTGTTATTGCAAGTAGGTAACTACAGTCAGTATATATATATTCTCTTTTCAAAAGACACTCGCTCACGTAAAACGTAATTTCCTTATTCTTGGTATTATTATTGTACTTCCTATTCTTGTTGTAAAAAGTCAAGATCTTCTCAAAATCAAAGGGGAAGATCAAATACCGATCAAGTTTATCAAGCAGTATAAAGTGTAACTTTAGTAGAAAGAGGGTGGATGTTCACATAAAAAATGGCAATTTGATTCCCATTCATTTTTTCTTCCTCCACCCATACATTCCCTCTAACCGTGTGAGCATAATCTTATTCTCTTTACGGGAATATGTATGCTAATTTTTGTTTGAAAAATTTGTGTAAAATTGTTGTGTAAAACTAATTTGCTGATGAATCGTTCTTCCCGAAAAAATATTACATGCTGTGCATACATTGAAGCTTAATTGCAATTTAATATGATTCTGGTTCTTATTTTATTTTAGTTTCGTCAATAATGTCCGTAGTTAGCAACTCGGGTTTCAAAGGTATGGAACGAGCATTCTGCATTCGAATGAAGTCAACGTTAACAAAACGAGGATGTCATTTTAAATCATCTGGATATAGGGTGAGTTATTATTATTATTCTGGTAACAGTAAAGTAATTAGAGCAATTCATAATCATAATGGTGATCTTGAAAAGATTATATTGCAAATTAGTAGAGTTTCTGCAGAGCTCTTACATGTATGTGTAATCTAACAAGTAATTATTGTACCTTCTGGTTTTTATGACCAGATATGGGGGTTGTTTGTTAGATAATCCATGTGGTTCTTGCTGGACCGCATGAAACAAATTATACAGCAGTAATAAACCCAGATATGCAACTCTTTGTATCATCAAAGTAACGTGCATAAATACGTTTACAGCAAGAGAGCAACGCTACCACTCCCATAAAATATATGTGAATTGAATTAAACTAGTTCAAGTCCAACTTTATCAGTTTAGCAGGAAGTTTATGAATGGGATGGGATGGGATGAATTATAATCCAGCTTAATAGGCAACTACCCATTATCTTCCTTGCTATTCCAAAACAACTCAAAACAATAAATTCAAAGAAAACAAAGTCTAATCGAGAGATATGCATAGTTTATGGGAAAATGCTCAAATGAAAGTGGAAAAGCAAAGCTAATGCAAAACTGTAAAACAAAAAGCAAGAAATCATGGCAGTGCAAGAGAACGACGCGACGGTCGCGGTCTCCCTTGGGACTATTTAAAGGATATTAAAGCTACCGTGTTTTCTCGCTGTATCAAACTATAGCATGACGTTTGCACTAATCAGTCAAGGCCCACGTGTTTATATAGACACGTGAAAAGTGTCTATTTAGACACGTGGAAAAATAAATAAATAAAAATAAATTTACCTGATTGGTTTTAATTAAATTTTAGGTGTTAAATGACG
>JAQIWN010000723.1:0-27874 GCA_034699025.1 Entomobrya cf. arborea Gr-Col-00668
ACCTACCCTGGTATAACCCTGCAAAGCAAATAAAATTTTGCTAAACATTCACGGGAAATATTAGGAAAAAATAGGGGGGCCTTAACCCGCTGGGACAGAGTGTAGTTCCTGTTAAATGAGAATGAATAAATAAGTCATGTCAAGTATATGTCATGTTTTAGTATGATAAACTTAATTTTAAACAATTTCGCAAATTAGTTTAAAAAGAGCTTGAAATGTCTACTGAATACGACCCGTCCCGAAAAACAAAAATAAAAAATGTGGTAAATAATTAACCATGTTTTTTATCCCTGGCATCGTCATGCTTTCAATATTAGTACTTTATTGACTTGTTTTTCTTTGCTCGAGTCCTTTACTGATATAAGTGCTTTATCAGCAGAAAATTGATATTTAATATTTTTATACAAAATAAAATTTTCCAAGTGAACCTATTGTCAATTAAAATATTTTTTTAAACTATTTTTTTTAGAAAACTTGTAGAGAATCAACTTCAAATCAGATTTAAAATGAGCTTTTATTTAAGGTTCATGATTCATGAATTAATTTAATATTTACACTTTTTCTAATAATTTCTGCAAACCAATCAACGACCTAAACGTTCCCCTACTCACCCCCTTAATAAAATTCAAAGCTGACTTGGGCCTCACCACAAAAAATTTACCAGCACAAATACTCAACGGTCTAAATGACCTTTTAAATTTCATCATAAACTTTCTTTCTGTACCAGTCCATCTCTCCAACTTCCACGATCCTAACGTCCTTTTGCTACTAGCAAACAGTTGACCCGCTACACTCAAAAAGGTTGTCCAAGCAAACAAAGCATTAAACGTGCACAAAGGCAACAATATTTTCGAAGTAATTTCCAACTGACTTCCAAAAACAATCATTGTCACATTACAAAATAAACTAAGATGAGTAAAAATCGTTTGTATGGGAATCAATACAAATCCAAGAGTCTGACAAAGTTCCCTAACAAATAATTCTAATGCACGCCAATTGGAAACCAGGTTTGTAGGAAATCTTAATTTGTTTAAAGTTTTATATTTCCCCGGTTTCAAGCCTAATTTCAATTCAAAGGTATAAATTGGTCTTAGGTAAGCATAACCACTGATTCCCATACATGCCATTGTGGCAAGTATTGTTGTAATGCCTATACAAGGTAAAATTTGTAACATTCCACAAAATATGTAGATCCATGTATAAAAGTACAAGTCAGGTATATCATAGGTCATATAAGGACCGGATTTTGGAAACAGAAAATAATGTAAGGTGAAAAGAAATCCGCAACTGATTATGGAAATACCAGATGTTACCATGGCGATCTCAATTAGACGGTCATAAAGTATAGCTTTCTTACTTTTTTGATATTCTCGTTTAACGTAGTTTTCTGGAATTTGAATTTGCGAAACAAAAATATCGATTTAAATAGAATACAAAAAATTTTATACGTACTTAATATTTCATGGAAAGGAAATTATTATGGTTACCTTTAAATTTCCTAAGATAATGGAAATATCCATTAATTAGCATACAAACCTCGTCCACCCTTAAAACCAGTACGGCTTCCAACAATACCCCCAAAAGAGCGCAAATAAAAACGACTATTGTATACGTAAATTGTTGATACTCTTTTCTCTCATGGGTTAGTAGAATATTGCTTGGAACCATTAAAAGAACGTATGATGATAGCATTAGGAAACTCCAAAATGTTTGGAGATAAGCAGTAAAGGAAACTTCAAAACAGTGTCGTTTCGTATTCCAAACTATTGGAAAATATCCCGTTGAACGGGCTAGTTTGAAAAGACGTTTCAGAAATTCTAGGGAAAATTGGGTGTACATTGTAAAAAATTCTTAAAAAATTTGTTTTCTGGACGAGAGCAAGTTACAAAATAATTTTTCGGTGCAATGCTGGACATCAAACATTTATTTTAGAGCTACCTGAAATAAAGGTAACCGAATTTCTTACCACATAGAGTTATATTTTTACCAAATAAAATATCTAAAATAAAGCCGTAATAATTTTTTGATATGAGCCTTTAAAAAAAGATAATTTATTATTCAATTTTTATTCGATTCGAGAATAAAAGCAAAAAAATAAGGTACCTCAAACTTCATTGATTTTTTATAATTTTCTTATGAAAACTTAACATGAAACATAATAAAAACTTGCCTCCATCTCATGACTGCATAACAAAAAATATTTTAATATTTTATTACTTTTGAAGAAGTTGAATTGTTTTTACTTTTATAATTTTTTATCAGTTTTAAAACATTTTAAAAACCAAATTCGATAAACCTTGATATCCTATTTTATTTCCCTTTCCCTGTTTTTTCTCAGAGTACCTCACAATTACATCTTTCATAAATACTTACTCAATCAGAACCGGATTTAATAATATATCATAATTTTTTACCTAGAAAAGCCTCTATTAACCTCCACTCATTTTCACAATACTTTCCTAAATGTAATTAATGATCTAAAAGTACCCCTACTTACCGTCCTTATAAAATTTAACGTAGATTTAGGCCTAATCACATAATACTTCCCAGCACCAGCCGATAATGGCTGACAAGCCTTTCTAACCTTTTTCATATATTTTCTATCTTGACTTCCTCTGCCCCACCTGTCCAATTTCCATGAGTTCAACGTAGTCTTACTACTCGTAAATATTTTGCCTGCCATCGTAAGAAAAATGCTGTATCCTAACATAGCTGTTACCGAAATCATTGGTAAAACAATTTTTGAAGTAGACTCCAAATCCTTAGAAAATAACATCATGGCCACATTACAAAACAAGATTAACTGAGTAAACACAGTTTGCATAGGAAATAAGAATCTGCCAAAATAAATGCACACCACTTTCACAAATATTTCAATAGCTTTCCAATTTTTCACGAGGTTATAAGGATGTCGTAATTTATTTAATGTAAAGTATTTCCAAGAATCCTGGCCGAGCCTAAGTTCATATTTGTAAATTGGTTGAACGTTAAAAACAAAAAGGATTGCAGCACAGCACATTATGCATATCAGCGTAGTCATGCCAAAGGCAGGTACCAGAAAAAGGATACCCGTTGTCACATAAATCCATGTGAAAAAATAAAGGTCAGGTATTTGATAAGTTATGTAAGGACCCGATTTTGGGTATATAAAATAGTGGCAAACTATCAATAAACCACAAAGAGTTACAACAGTTGTTATGGTGATCATGGAAGCATGAGTGAGATTATTTAATAAAATTGTTGACTTTCTCCTGTCATAGTCCCGTTTAGCGTATTGTTCTATGAAAATAATTGAAAAATATTAAAATTTAATTATATGCATGATCCAATGTTTTCAAACGATTAGAAGTTTATTTTAAAAATTACTTTTGAATTTCCTTAGAAATAACAGCAATCCATTTAAAGCTTCACAAATTTCCTCTGAGAAAAAGTTTACTCCAACTAAAAGTAAACCTCCTAACAGAGCACAGATCAGGACAACAATTGTGTAGATAACTTGTTGATAATCCTTGTCTTCGTAACACAATAATATATTGTATGGAATAAGGAGAAAAAGATAGGAAATTAGGGAAAGTGTACTAAAAAATGTGAATGTAAATGCAGACATAGAGACTTGAAACCTTTTTCTTTTAGGATTCCATATTATTGGGGAGTAACCAAGCAATCGGGCTACATTAAATAATTTTGTAATTATGTATAATGAAAAATTTGTATACATTATTATAATTCGCGTAGTTTTATATTTAATTTTGTATTGTTTAAAGAAATTCCGAGTACCAGAACCAAAAAAATGAACGAATCTCCGGCTACATCTAAATGCCAATTTCAAGCCAAAATGCTATATGGCGTCTTTTTTAAGTTTTTGATTATCACAACCGAGTTTATTTTTATCTTTAGAGATAGGAAATGTAATATAATATTATGTCTAAATGTAAGTCTGACTTATATTTTAAATTATGTAAGAAAGTATTTTTTTAGTTTTCAATCCTGCCTAACTATAAAAAATTGTGCACACGCTAGACTCGAGAAGCTAATGGCGCTTTGAAATATAATCGATTGTGTAATTTCTTATTTTTTGTAGTTTTCGAATTTTCAGTAAATATATTTTCTTTTATAGTTTCTTGATTTATCGAAAAGTGGAAAGATTTCAATAAATTGTAGCCAATTTTACAAGTCTGAAAATTCAATTTGTTGTAAGTATGGCTTCTGTAACTGGCATCGAAATGTAACGAGTATCTGAAAAATAACAGAGTCGGATAGTCGGATTTGTTTGTTTCAATGCAATTTCCAATTTTGTTAGTTAATCAGACTTTCAAATTAAACGGCTTTTATATTAAACAAACAAACTGTTTTTAATTCAATGGTAATTCCTACTCAACTTATCAATCTGCCATCTACAAAAATATTTACTTAAGAATAATGGTTTAATCGACTTTTTTTTAGCAAGAACCAATTTTAAATGTTTTTGTTTTTATTTTAGAAACGACAAATAAGATAATTAATAGTTATTGAAAATTTCATCATTTCAAACAAAACACTTTAGGTTATATTAGTCTGCCGACTTAATCAAATGTCGGCTGTATGCTGATTTATTGCCTGCTGTTAACTTGGAGTCGACGTTACTATATGCTGGACTTATTAAAATCTGATATGCTGCGTACTATCGAAATACTTATGCATTCCATTAGTACCTACTATGTTACTCTTATTCGTTATTTTGAAGATTACCTTACGTTGATTGCAGATTTATGATAACTTACAAGCACCAAAAACACAAAGAAAAATGTAAATTATATTTTGGATAACTTTGAAAGATAAAAGTGATGAATTAAATAAATTTATTGTATCCTTTATGTGTGGAGTAAATCTTTTTTAAATTGAAATTAAAATTTATTTATTTTTAAATTAGGGACCAATACAAGTCACCATTAGCTAATAATTTAAATACAAAAACATTAAACAAATGTTCACTCCAGCAGGGTTTTTAGGATTAGACTGATTAATTGCCTATATTGCCAATTTTTGATGAATTACATGATTTTGATGTTACACCCCGTTGCATAATCATAATGAACTTGAAGCAGCAAATATGAAAAATGTTAAACATGATATAACACTATTACATTTACATTGCATACATGGATAGTTGGTTGATAACTAACTCAACCCCTAAAATAACTTGCGTCATAAATGCTCGATTAAATTTAACTGAATGTTGTTTAAAATAAATTACACGCTTTTACTAAAATTAACTAATTTATAAGCTGTATTACAGATAACAATTAGGATGTCTACAGTAAACAGTAAACCTATATTAAATTCATTGTCGATCGAAATAGTCAATGACCTTAAAGAAACAAAATTAAGCTAATTTAGTTTTCCACCCGGGACAAAGTTGATAACCCTTATCCTCACTTCCAGTTACCTCTTTTATTACCCCCCAATCCCAAATATAAAGATAATACACAAAGTAAATCAAAACAAACACTGAATAAGCAACAGGGAAAAAGACCTTTGCGATATTATCGATTTTCGCCGACTTTTCTGAAGAAGATTCTTCATCTTTCTCCCTGTCCCCAATTTTTTCCTCGACAAATCCATTTTCCTTCTTATCCATTGCAACCTTCTTCTTTTCTTTCATTTCAACCATCCAGTTCACAATCTTTTTGGTGCGCCACCGTTTCATTCCAACATCCTCCCCCCGCATGACAAAGAACACGCTAGCCGTTTCCAAAATAGAAGCAATAGCAAAAGTCAAGCAGATTCCAGAAAACGTCCCAATTCCCGTGTTATACGACACCTGTGGCAATGCTTGCACTGTGCCCGATATTTGGGTTGCCAAGGTGAGAAGTACAGTAACCGTCAATGATAACCTTGCTTCCATCGCATCTCCCAACCAAAACCCTACCCATGTGATCATATTCAACATGGTACATGGCAGAAAAACCTGCGAATAGTAGTAATCCAGCTGCCTTTGGAATTTGAGTCGCAAGAAAATTGTGCTAAACGCTCCAGCCAAATTTATCCCAACACAACTTCCTGCTTTATGTCCTGTCAGCCGGAAATGTGTAAAACGCTGACCCTCAATGCTGGTAACCTGTTCCATGGATTCCTGATCATCCCAGTGGAGTTCCAGTGTATCGTTTTGGTATGAATATGATGACAGTTGAATGTCACAATTTTGAGTGTCGAATGGTAGCCTTTGCAAATTCATAAAACAGGAAGTAGTCAATGAGAGCCCTGTGCTTTGGAATACGCTTCCATCGGGAAATACTCGGATGAAGGAATTTGGTCTGGTGACGCTGTGCACACTGGAATATTTTTCATTCGCAATGAAAATGTCGGGTGTCCAAGGTTTATAAGTTGTGTCTGCATTTAAAGTGACAAATCCACGGGGATGTTGAGATGGATACTGTAGCCGAGAGTCGTTCCATTTTTGTCGTATTGAAAGCTGCATTTTTAGTTCCATTGTTTTGTCGTCAATTGTTTCAATGTCTCGAAGGCCAAGATTTATGAATACTTTGAGAGGCTTGGGGGAACATGATGATAGATCACTGCAAGGTAATGCTTGTGGTATCAAGTTACTGGAGTAGTTTTCGCTTTTAAGAATCTTGAGTACTTCTAGATGAGATTCAAGCAGTTCTTCACTCTTTACTGAAGAAAATAATATTAATCCGAAAAAGATACCACTACGAAATAAATAGTTATATTTCAACATTTTGGCAGGGTTTTTGCTTCGACAAAGTTTCAACACTAAATAACCAGCATTGTTAGATGTGCTGTGATCTACACTCTTCGTTCAAAATAGAAATGTATGTTAAATGCTACTAAAAGTATGCCATAATTTAAGAGACACTACACTTCACCCTTGTTTGCTCAATTGATTATAGTACAATTGAAAAATATTGACGTAGCGTGACTCTGAACCATGACAATTAATTCTGTATAAAATTAATTAGTCTAATGAAATATCTGGAGATAAAGTCATATAGGTTCTTGCGAAATGGCTGGATAATTCACCATATTTGCTGTATAATGTGAGTAGTAGTAAACATTTTAAACACCAATATTTTGAAAGGCAAGGCAGTATTTCTATTTTGACTCCAATGCAAATTTAGTCTATGGTGTGAAAAAATAAAAACTTAATAGTTTACCCGTTTTGTTATATTTTGAAAAATCTTTTCGTTTAAATTAAATTAGTTTGTTCAATGTATGTCAAACAACAGTACAAATGACAGTAGATGTTGTATTACGTTATCGATTATATTCCTACAAAAACGTTTACCGATAGGATAAAAGCTGCCATATGAAAATCGAATCGATTTTAAGGCATTTCCTCTTTTTAGATTTACATGTTTGTGCAAGCGTTTTCTGTTTAAATACTTGACACGCATTTCCTTTCGTTTTTGCACAGGTAGATCTTGAATCACCTCACCGGTCATAGAAATAATGGGCAATGCTACCGCGATCGAAGTGAATACTACAATGGCACATATTGAAAAGAATAAATAAACGGCGCCACCTAAATTTGTCCATACTCTAATACACATCCACATGGTCTGTATGAATGTTACATAGAACATTGTAACACCGATAAGTAATGCTCGCTCTATTAAAGTCGCCAATATGTTGCAGATCAGTCGAAGATGACTATAGTAGAGAAAAAATAACCTGCTGTTGGTAACATGAAAAGTTAATACTCTAATCAGACTATGTACATGCAATACGCCTAAGAGAAATCCTATGCCTGTGTATAAAAGTGCTCTAGTTGTCTCCAGGAAACCGGGAAGTAGAAAGAGAAAACGAACGATGACTAAAGTGCAAATAGCTGACAAACTTCGACTCATTGGATCAGGGCCAAAATCTTCCAAAACCCAATATGGACCATCAAGATCCCAATACAAACAAACAAGTAGTATTAAACAAGGCAATAGGTGTGCCACTTGGACCGCAACGATAAATAAGTCAACTATTGTAACTTTGCTATTCAGTAGAAGATTTGGTTGATGTTCTGAAATTTGTTAGATAATAAAAGGCATACCAGATATATAATACGTATTTTTAAGCATAGTAAATAGAATTTTGACTTACTTTTGACAACGTAATATTCTAAATTAAAAAAGGTAATTTATAGCATCAATATACTCTATATTTTTTAAAGCATTGATACCATATGCAGTGAGTAATGCAGTACTAAATAAGCCGAATCCGAGATTTAGCACCGATAACTGGAGTATACCAAACGACTTTCGTTGCATAAACGGTTGTGTGCTAACTGTGTATACACATGTTAACCATAGTAGCAATACAAACCCATTTCCAATCCACCAGTTTTTCTCCGAATTTGTTGAAATCTTTTTGTCGAATCGGATCCCACTTTATAGGCACCTGATAAAAGTAGCAGTAGCAGTACTGCATCCAAGACAGTATAAGTTTCTGATATTTTGAAAGCATTGTTTTTTCGTCAAAAGTAATTAGCTTAGAAATAAAAACTTAAAAATATTCCTACGCCAAACACTGTAATCAAGGCCAAAACCCCTTGATTTGTAAACAGTTTGCAACGACCATATGAAAACTGAATAGTCTAAATCAAATTGATGTTATTTGTAGACCGAAGTGACTTCAAAACAGAACGAAACTTTATTTAAATTCTAAACATTTGCAGCTTTTTACAGCCGTTCGAGAAGCAAATATTAGTTATTTTATGTTAAACGCATGTTTAAAATGATATAATTCCTTATGATATAATGTCAAAATTAGAATGCAAAGAAAAAATAAATTTCTACTTCCCTTACTATTTACTACTCTTAAAAACCCATGGTTTTGTATTAGTCCGCCTTTTAAATAGATCCTATTAGCTTTGACCTTCAAAAAGTTATGGTAGGCTAAATCATGTTGGGAAAAACTTTATTTAGAAAATTTCCGACAAAACATTATGTATTTTAAATATGTACACAGTACTTATTAGATTAACAGTGGAATCTAACTTTGAAGGCTTCTTGAATTTACTAGAAACATATTTTTTGAAAACTAAAAATAGACTAATTGGGTTGATTACAAAATTCTAGTCGCTTATTAATTTAAAAACAATGTAGTCATTGAAAGGTCAATGCACAATGAAACTTTTTGAACAATTGAGAAGGTCAATGTTAATTCTTTTACAACTTCATATTCATACTGTATAACATTGCATTTACAATGAATTCGTATACTTTTACGCTATGTTTAGCTTCATTTTTCCCTCCAATTATATTAGCTGTCGGGGAAGAACTTTATCTCCCGCATCCTGATCAAAGACCTGCACACTACTTTAGAATAAATTGGTGCTATGGCAAAAACACAAGCTGTTACGAGCCAACTTGGAAAGGAATCTGTAAAACTGGCGAATACCAATCTCCCATAAATATACCAAGCAATTACGCAAAAACAAACAAAAATAAGGGATACTTTGACCCCATCATAAATTTCACACGATCTACATTCATTATCCAAGGGTACTTTATGGAATTTACCGGGAAAACGTTAAAAATTTGGCCGGCTCACGAAGAAGACAGGGAAAGACTTACCTTCAATTGGAAAAATCATAATGAAAACGTGAAATACATGTTCCACAATGTCCACTTTCATTGGGGATCAGTCAATCGATTAGGATCAGAACATACTTTAGATGGAAGATCTTATTCTGGAGAGATTCATATCACATTTTACGACAAAAAGTGGGGTACTATGGAAAATGCATTGACTTCAAAGTACAGGAACTCCATATTAGTCATAGCCGTTTTTATGACAATTGCCCCTTCAGGCATTTCCGATGACGAGGATACAATAACAAGTAGATTCTTAGAACATGTAGTTCAAAGTTTGGGAGAGTTGGAAACCAGCACAATGTACGCAGAATCGGCGGGATGGTTAAACCTGGCTGAGGCACTGGTAGGAACTCAGGCATATACTTATTTAGGCTCGTTGACTACTCCAATGTGTAATGAGAATGTGGTGTGGGTTGTAATGAGACATGCAGTGAGTATTCCAGAAAATCATTTTAAAGTGTTTAGGGAAACGAATTTTATTGGAACTGGTCAATTTGCAAACAATTTCAGGTGAGTTTCCTTAAACAATTGAGATAATTAATTATGAAGCAAAATGAAATATCTAATCAATTTTCGACTTCAAAACTAGATCGTTAAAAAAGAAACATAGACCTAACGGAAACGACCATTCTGCTGATGTGCATGTAGTTGAATTTAATTACACTTGATTTGGGCTTAACATAACTTTGTGTGATGATAAAATGTAAAAAAGTAAATATTCTAAAATATAATTTAATATATAGTTTTTAATGCGTTAAAAAATTAATATATATTTCAGATAAAGGCGCTCTGTTAGACAAACAACAAATGCGACTACACATAATACACCTAATCCTATAAATACGGATCCCAAGTAACTCATGTCAAGATGCTCTTGATATGTACGTCCTGTTTTTAGAAATGTACGACATCCAACATTTTCGAATTTCATGTCTTCGTACACCCGAAATATTCGTTTTTTGATTCCAGATTCTTGAATTCTCAGTATGCTAAAAATTATAAAAACGTATTTGTTTCATAATAAAGAGCTATGTTGTATTTAATTTACTTGGTAGTTGTCTTACGCATAATTAAATTCATTTCGAAAAGGAAACCCCTTCCTGACGTACAATCCGCTTTGCAACCCTGTCCCAGTAATACGAAAACGTGTTAATTTGCTGCAAATTTCTAGAGATGAGCTTGTATTTATACCACCAAAATTAGTTGAAAGAACAGTGTCCAGAACTGGGTAAAAGTTATCATCTGTGTCGACATGTGCATGTCGGTTTGATTCTGCTAAACGTGTAATCGACTTAAATTTTTCGTATTCACCAATACTGTCAACGATTTCATGGCTTGCGGGGGATTGTGGTTTCCAATACAGCTAAAAAATCCGACGAAATATTTAATTAGCGAAAAAACGAGCTTGAATTATGAATTTTTTGTTACCTCGCGTCCATTTAAAAGAACATCCGCTAAATCCTTAAATGCAAATAATGTGTATTTTCGTTGAAATAGCTGTCCTAAGTTTCTAATCGGATTTACATTTTTTGTTAGAGTGGCAATAATAATGGCACAGTAAATAGTATATAGCAAATAGGTAAGTAACGTAGTTAAAGTGATAGCACTTGAAGCTTGCCATTTTTGGTATGTCTTATAGTAAGGAAATTGTTGACAAAATGTACCAATTGCCCAAGATATTATGTCCAAACATTCGTGAACGTTATGTTTTGTTCCTACACCAGTTGACCAACATAATACCAAAGTAGCAACACTTAAAACGAATATATAGCTCAAAATGACACCACGGGAGAAATTTCCTTTGAATGGGGTATTAAAACTTGAATCTTTAGGCTGAAGAAAATATATGTAAAATATTTCGTTTGAAAATGGTATTAGTGCATCCGCTATTCTTGCTCTGGATGTAAGGAAATATAAAATGCCAAAAGTTACATCAGTTTGATTGGTTTCTAGTAGATGAGAAAGTGGTATTGGTTCGTTTAAAAAGGCCGTTTGAGTGTTATCTGTAGAGTTTCTAGGATTCCAAATGTGTAAATTTTTTGTACCGTTTTGATTTTCATGGCTGAATGTTTCAGCGAAAAGAAATGGTGTTGTGCTAAAAGTAATACAAATCTTTGTCCAACAACACATTACACATGATGAATATAAATAAAGTACATTATGCGTATTTATTAGTACGCTTACGAAAAGTTTAGCACGAGCTGAAAACACTGAAATAAGTATACCCCGAATCCATTTCCATTTAATTGGTTTGCACTATAAGAATCTTGAGGCGCGTCTATGAACCCATCCCATATCTGTTATCGTTTAACAAATTATCAAAAGAGAATCAAATAACTTCGTAAACATGAAAAGTAGAAAATTTTGGGTGCTAAAGTTCATGTAATATCTATACTTACAAAAACAGAAAATCGAATGAATTCTCCTGTCAAATTCATTAAAACTAGAAATTTGCTTCCTAAAGTATCTAGAAGATCCAAATTGTATCTCAACTTCTTATGCAATATGTAATATTTTAATCTCTAGGATTAAAATTGCATTATCAAGTTCAAATAAAGACTAATAAATTGTTCTCAGTTATGATCAGCTAAGAGCATTGGCAATCATAATGGTCAACCAATAAAAATTCATAATATTTTCCCCGAGTTGTTAAGTGTTCTAGTGAATTCTGTAAATTTTATAGCTTTGATAGAATTAATACATAAACAAGATTAAAGATTATAATCACTTATATTTTAGGCAATCGCCAAGGTTTATTAAAAGTCAAACGAATTTCGTTTTAAGCTATCCCGAATCCCGTTTCTTTGAATATTTTATTTACATAAAAATACAAAAGTTCATGAGTAAATGTCACTTATTACATGGTTTTCTATAAGACCACAAGAACATTTCCCATTTATAAATGAAAAATTTAATATTAACACTTCATCAAGATTCAATATTTACTATTTGTTTGTCAACCTTTTCGTTGTTACAAAAAATCACCACGTTTTTATCACTTTTTTGCTGTTCATTCATCGATAACTCAAAAAGATAATCAACATGTTCTGTGACCACCTCCATAAACCTTTGTAATTCTTGTTTACTCAGACACGCATTTTCAGCTACAGCGTTCAAGAAAAAGTGCTGATCGTAACTGAACAAAAGTAGTACTAGTCCTGTGAAAATAATTTTACAATATTTTACTAGGCTTTTAAATTATTTAGAATGCTTTGAATTTTAGTAAATATAATTAAACAAATTACCAACAAGGCCATCGTATGGCCCAACCGCCGCATTCACTCCTAAAACTTTAGTTCCATATTCTCCCATTTGAACAGCAATACGAGGTCCACAAATATTGGTCAGACATGCACCCAAACGACGGTTTTTATACAAAAATCTGGCCACAGGTGCAATATGAAACGATGTTAATATTGCAATTATTGGGAAAACGTACAAAAACAAGGAAGTACTAACGCGCCGAAACGTTTTATCAATTTGTATCAAACGTTCTTTAGGATCTATATCCAAAGTTATAGGAATTTTATAGGCTGTTCCCGTTCTAACAATGAAAAATAAGTCACACATTTAAAATATTTTAAACAGTAATTAGATTGACTTAATAAATATATATCTTCATACAAATGATTAACCAATTCCTCCAAACTATGTCCAGGTAACGGTCTGGGTGCCGCAATAAGAAAATCCTTTTTCGGCAACTTTCCTCTTTCAAAACACGCTGTTATTCCGTCCGCCACACAGGATAAAACCACACTTGTAAATCTCACACCAAAATGCTTCCCGATCCTTTTAACCTTTTCCATTTCAATCAATCTTGACCTTTCATACGAATACTGCCACGTTTTATTAAAATCGTCAACGTGAAATTTGGTATTAACCGCTGCACGCCAAATAGCATACCACGTAATACAACCCAGATCATTTAAAAGACCACAAAA
The DNA here is from genome assembly GCA_034699025.1 of Entomobrya cf. arborea Gr-Col-00668. Lineage (NCBI taxonomy): Eukaryota > Metazoa > Arthropoda > Collembola > Entomobryomorpha > Entomobryidae > Entomobrya > Entomobrya cf. arborea Gr-Col-00668. The sequence continues at coordinate 13,529 of JAQIWN010000723.1, forward strand.
CATGCATATAACCTTGATAACCTTTTGAAACACATTTCTTAAACATGACACTTGTTTAATATAATGTTCAATAATTTCCCCAGTTGCTTGGTTAATCTCTTGGTTAGGATTTGTTAAAGCGGGTGAAACGACTTGCAAATCAATAATTCTTCTTTTCATAAATCCTTGTACAACAGCCGACATAACAGATAACCCATCACCAAGTGCATGATGTGATCTGGTTATTAAAATGGTCACTCTAATTTTGTCTTTATTCCAGCCATGAACTAAATGAATTTCCCAAGGACTTCGTTTTGCCGAAAATGGTTTGTTAAACAACTTTTCAAAAAATTCTATAATAAATTCGTCTATATCAACTTCATCGTTAAGTTCATGATAAGTCATGTGATTATCCAAACAAAAATCTTCTTCCTTCCGCCAATAACAATATCCCATGAAAAGGTCCACATAATTTTGAAATTCAGGGTACTTTAAAGTTCCGTCAGTCTTTTTTGTTTCGACCCAACCTGTTCTTACAATGTGCACACAGTCGGAAAAAGGAATTAGACCTTCAATTAAACTACTCGACAAAATTGTATTACGAGAGGCTTTACAATCTGAAACACTGGAAAGATACTCTAAAGCATAACTTGTGCTTAGACCAGTGCTCATCATTTTCTGATAACTGTATTTTCTACTGGAACACTTTGACAGGAATAAACTGACTATATAACGGTAACACATAAACGGCAGTGCAACAATAATGTAAGCGATGAGTGCGGGTAGCGTTCCAAATGTTCCTAGAACAATGTAAAATACATTGTCTAGCAACGATCTAATTTTTGTCATCATTTAAATTACTTTTTTGAAAGTGAGGTTTAGTTAAAATGACTGCAATACTTTTAGATTTGTGCGCTATTTATCAGTGAGTATTTGTTATCACAAATGGTTTGTGCTTCTTCCTTCCGGAATGAATACGAAAACCCATAACTCTTGACTAAAAATAATGTTGAAATCGAAACAAAAATTCCAACAATTAAGTTTACAGACAATTAAACATTTGTTCTGGAATATTTAAAACAAGCTAAAATTCCAAGTAAGCTTTACATTTCTCAATTTTCCTTTTGAATAATTTTGAGGAACATGATAGATCACATAGTAAATATAGTAATAAGATGGTTACAGTAGTAGTTTTCATGCATCACGCAACATTTTGATGGTTTCATGTGAGGTTTACATTTTTTAAATCACACATTCTTGTCTTGAGCCTGGATTGCAAATTGTACCAATTCGTTTTTAAAGGTTAAGTTCGTTTAATGGGATGACTCAACATTATCATCATACCTTTTTTAGATAGGTCAGTTTCCGAAAACCGTGTAAGAGAATGTAACATTAACTTTAGCAAACGTGATGCTTTATTGCTTCGAAACAAATTGTAAAGTCTATAAAATATTCTAAAATTGTGCATGTTTACCTTGGATCATCTAATAATGATTTTAAACAAAATTATGGGATTTTTTTCAAAATAAGTTGAAGGTTTTGCTATTTCTTTGCCTATTTCCCTGTAGCTCCTTCGTAAAATGAAACAACATACATAAATGCAAACAAATTGATGTGTATTTGTATTACTTAGCCGTTGCAATGAGAAATAAAATAAATTACTAAATCTTGAGGGCAAGTGTAAGTTTCGGAAGTGAGGAAATATGACGCACTAAATAATTGGCTCATTTCAAATATGTACATAGAATTTTTTTAGGTTATTATAAAGTATTATCATAGCGTACTGATTGAAATCTCACAATAAATACAATAGAAATCTTCGAGTATACTTTTCACATAAATTAGGCTTATTTTTATTAAGCGTTTAATAAACTACGAATACAAAAGTATGTAACATGAATATTCGATGTTACTTGTTATTACAACAACTCTGTGTCAATATACTTAAATTTTCGATCTCAGATATCACGCGTTCCATAAAAAGTTTCAGTTCCCTTTTGTTCAATGCAGAACTATTTGCTATAGCATGTATTCGAAATTGGTCAGCATAGCTGCTCATGACAAGCATAATTCCTGAAAATAAATAAATCACACTTATTGTGAGGTCAAATACATTTATGCAAATTGAAATAATTCGTACAAAATTTACACACCTGTTGACCCATCAAATGTTCCTACAACTGCGTTGATTTCTAGAATTTTATTCTTTCCAGCCACATGAACTCGGACGTCTGATCCCACATTATTAGAAAAGCTTACACCAAATAACCGACTTTTGAACCCGAATTTAGCGATTGGGGCAATGTGAAATGAGAGAAAATACAAGAGAACCGGGAAAACGTAAATAGAAAACAATGACTCGTTTACCATTTTCAACACCTTGTCACATTCCTTTAATCTCTGTAAGGGGTGCATATTGACACTCAACGGTAAGTTGTAAGCAGCCCCAGTACTAAAAAACGTTACAAATTGTATTCATTAAAAAGAAATATTGAATACAGCTCAAATATGTATAAATCATAGTACAGAGCACTTACAGATGGTTAACCATTTTATCTACAGGATGTCCAGGTAGAGGTCTCGGTGCTGCCAACAAAAACTTATTTATTTTGTCATCATTAACACAGTCAGCAATTGCAGCTGCCAAACTAGATACCAAAACGCTGCTGAAATTAACTTGAAATCTGTTTCTAATATTTTTTATGGAATCCATGGAAATCAAAGGAGATATTTGGTGAACGAAACTTGGGCAGTTAGATTTGTGGAGTTTTGTATTTGCGTATACTTTCAATAACATGAAGTAAGTTATGAAACCCAAATCCCATATCAAATTAACAGCAGCTTTAATAAGCGATAGACTTATTTTATCTGAATTTTGAGAACCAATGGAGGTGTTTGGTTCACTAGCATCTTGCTTTCGGCAATCTTTCACAAAATTACCATATAAATCTTTGATGAGTAACGATGCAAACGTTTTTCCATCGCCAAGAGCGTGGTGAGTTCGTGTAACTAGTACAGTTACTTCTGTATTGGCGTTTAGATTATTCTTTTCAAATGTTGATACTTGTCTCCAGCCATGAATGATATAAACATCCCATGGAGTTCGATTCTTTTTGAATGGTATATTCATCAGCTTCTCAAATAGATCAGAAGTATACTGGTCGACATCATCTGTTTCCTTGATTTTATGGTAATGTATATGGGAACTCAAATCAAAATCGAAATCTTCCCTCCAATAGCAATAACCCAAACAACTATGCACATATTGACGAAGCATAGGAAATTTCTGGAAATTCTTGTCAGTTTTGGCGTTGATCCAACCTGATTCAATTTTATCTTTCCAAAAATCAAAAGGAATATGGCCTTCTATAAGTGTTCTGGAAAGGGCAGTATTTCTTGATGGTTCACCTTTCCAAACACTACTCATGTATTCTAAGGCATACGCCGTGGTGAATCCCGGACTAACCATTTCTCTGTAGCCATGGCCAGTTCGATAAAATTTTGATAATAAAAGAGCAATCAGTAAACGACACAAAATAAAAGGCAATGTGAGGAAAATACTAAACACAAGACAAGGTGTGGTAGCAAACAATCCAAGAAAAACGTATAAAATGTCTTTTAAATGAATTTTGAGTAAATTTAATGTAAATATTATTGTTTTGTAAGGGAATAATGTAAATGGCATTTTGTTAAAAGATTTTCTTTCATTTGAAACTGTGTTGAGAAAGTAATATCTTACAACTTTTGCTACACGGTTACGACGCGAATTTATGAATGGTTTGGAATTTGAAATGTGGAATCGTTTTTATTAGCTTTCGTTCGAGGAACATTTTTCCTACTGATGACTGCAATTTCTGCTGCAAAGCATGTGTATTTATTGAACATCGTTTAAAGTAAATCAAATTGAGATGAAAAGGATATAAATTCTTAAATCATGCAAAGTTCGTATATACTGACCAGAAAGGGTTTTCAATATTCTTGGTGCGTCATTTCCTTCATTTTGTGTATTATAGACAGACATAATCACTTGCACGTGTGAGTCAAAGAACCATGTGCGAGGTTTTTTGTGAGAAAGTAGCTGATCGAAACTCGTGACAAAAATAGCCGTTGTTGTACGAAGAATTGATCCCTGGTTTGCTTTGTATATTAGAAAATAATAGTATTTCCACTGGTTTCCAATTTAACTTATACTGAATTGTCTTTTGTTCCAGTTTGTTTTCATTATAGCACATAATCATCAGAAATATATATCATGAAATCGTTGAGTTATGAAATTAAAATTCCCAAACAGATTTTTATGGAAGGTTAAATCTCTATCCAATGTTAGTTCTTATAAAAACTATACTTAAAAATTTTCATGTTAGAATTATTAAATTCAAAAAGGTTTAAATCTTCAATTTTATAACAAATTAGCCAAACTAGATTGTTTACTGGAATGCATTTGCTAATGTTTAATTTTTTTTTAATCTTAAAAATTGATTCTATACATGTGTGGTAGATCAAAAAATACTCTGGAAATTGTATGCATATCAGTCGTTATTTATAATGTATAAATTTAACACAATTAGCCAAATTAATCAATGCTATTTTTCAAAAGATACTATTATTTGATAATATAGTTGACTTTTGGTTAGTGAAATTGGAAAATGGTTAACATAAAATGAATTCATTGTTTTCAGGTAACTTGACTTATCTCTGGATTTTGAATAATTTTTATAATTAAACATTTAGGAGCACAACCACCTGGCAACTATTGTAAAACAGCAATTTGCTATGGTCAAACAAATTCATTGGGAACACTACAAGTAGTTTAAAAATTCCAGTTTATAACAAAAACAATCCTTCTTTAGTAAAATGTGGAATCAATGAACTATACGCATACATTGATAGCAATCATTTGATGTAATTTCATGCGGGCACGACGAAATGGTATAAACCAGGTAAATAATTCTGCTTTATTGGCGACTGGTTAATCTTCGAGCCAAAATTGGCGAATTGACAGGACACGCAAATTAGGTAGGTATTACATTTTAAATATTTACACCTGTTCTTCATAGTTACATCACTTGACCCTTTAGCCAATACCCTACTTTTACCTTCACTTAATTGAGTGCTTTGACACTCCTTTCGTGCATAAGATTTTATAATTTTTAAAAGTTTTTAGACTAAGACGTTTCGACTAAATTATCTTATAAAGACCTTTTGGCACGAGGGATCCATAAAAGGTCAAAAGCAATTTTACTGAGTTCAAAATAAATGTTTAAGGGAAACGTGGGTTTTAAAATTCAATTTTTTCTGTAACAAGTAAAAATAATTTGCTTAAGTTCATATGAATATTCAGCGAAGTGAAAAAAAGTGAAGGAGCAAATACGTAAAGCTTCGTAAAATATACATATGTAAAGCCGTAATGTAGCTAAAACTATAGCCATGTAACGCCAATTTATTAGGGAAAGAAGAAAATCATTTTGACCATTAAATCGTAGTCTGCTTAAATTCCATAATGATACCTACTTAATGAAAAAAGGATTAGTGTCTTAAAAATTATCTAAGTGAAAGCCATTTTTTTACTAGACGTGTAATCATAAACTCATTAATTTTTTTTTGTTTTAATTGAGTCTGCTGAGCACTTTAAACGGTATGTTTAGGAAGTTATTGTATTGTATTGTATTGTTGTCTACTATCAGCATCCCTCCCTGGGTAAGTCGCAATTATTATTATTTTCGTTATTATGGGCATTTAAATTTGTGTTACAAACACTATATTACGGTAAGTACTTTCTAAACTCTGTTCCAAAAATATCGCTTCTTATGGCTTCTTATGAGCACATCATTGTTCAATGCACGAAATGGTAATCCAAATGTATGTAAACACCACTTTAATAAAATCTTACTTTTGAAAGTAATTGCGTTTTTATATTTTCTTCCTTTTGGAACAGAGTTTAACTGTTATAGGTACAAGCTTTGTGATAAATTAACTTGTGATCACTATTATGGCAAAAAATTTAATAGCATCTAAAATTAATTTGCCCAACATAGGGAACTCGTTACGTGTACAACATGTTTTTTTGCCAAACAAACATAACAAAACTCTTCATTTGAACACACTTACACATATATTTTTGTCAATAGATAAACACCAAATTATAATTAATTTGAAACGACTATGGTTCATAACCTATATTTAATCGACAGGTTCAGTTATAATTACCTTATAATATAATAACAAAATCCACAAAAACCACCCATATAAATACCAAGTTTTTCCTTATTCAACTATAAATCTATATCACACAATAATGCTAGAATACGAAATGCTCATGTTGCATCCATATTGTATTAAAAATTATCTCAGACTGTTTGCCCACAAGCTGTTTACCAAAAACGTTGGTAAATTCAAAGCAAATGAAATAGAAGGACTATTAGAGAAGTACCGAGATATCGAATTGTTGGCAACTAACTTCAATGCATTTCACGCTGGTGTGGTGGTTGTCACTTATGTTGTAGATTGTTCTTCAGCATTTATAATTTCTCTGTACACAATACTTGGTCTTTACAAAGCTGTTGTACCTATTATGGTACTAATACAGTGTGGAGTACTGGTTTTTGATGTATGTGCAGCTGAGAAGGATTTCGATGGCGAATACAAGTCTGGGGTGTTTGCAATATATAAAAAGGTTTTGGCAAAGGTCAAGTCAGATCAAGGCTTAATGACAAATAAATTCATTCGAAAGAAAATCAAATCGTGGAGAACTTCGCGAATTTACTTGGGCTCGTCAAATTTGTTTGATGAGCTTACTCCATTTTCATTGATGGACTTTAAAGTTTCCAACACTGTTAGTTTGCTGTTGCTACGAAAATAAGTATTAAGTTTTTATTTAGACTACGAAAGAACTTAAGGAAATGCAACGATTAGGTGCTCTTGATGTTAGATGTTAGTAATTACATATAAATAGAAAAGAAAAAAACATTTTTGAAGAAATCCTTTGGCCGAGTTGATATGTAGTTCAGCCTAAATAGTATGAAAAGTAATTCCAAATGTAGTTTGCATAACGAATACAACTTGCACAACGAAAAGTTTTTTTTTGAAATCTTATAAAAATAGCTATTCTAAATGCAAAAGTTTTTAAAAATATTATTAAAAATATTTAAAATAGTACAAATGAGAAATACTCGGAATGAGAAGTTTTCAACAACAAATATGCTAGAACCACATGAATAAAAATTTAATTACACGGTAAAAGTTTTTAATTCCTTCCTGCATGTACAAGCCACAATATCGAAGCATCATTCCATTCCAAAAATCATAAAGTGGGGATCTTACAGATCAATTATTGCAAGTTTTTTTATTTCATACTTTAACAAACACACCCAACAAAGATTCATTGAATTTAATTCAATATTTAATTTAATAATTTATATACAATGTAGTAGCCCGAAAAACCACCTCCAGTTCAGACGAGTAGCAAACAAAGCAATCTAAACAAGGCTTTTACTTTTTAGCATAAAGATTTTTAAAATTAATTATTATACTAATGTTTTAGTTTGAATCGTCTTACATTGGTTAAAAATTGTAAAAAAAAACATGTTCCTTAAATTTAGAAGATTTCATTTCTTCATTAAAGACTATTTTTTAAAAGATTTGTCGTTAGAATATTTTGCACCTTTCTGTTATACTAACAATATTAAACGATATGTATTTAGATCAATTCTCGCTCAGAATTGTTTAATTATAATACCTTTGATAGACCCGGTCTAATGAAATCTTCAAATAGATAAGAAATTTCTAGCTAAACATAAAAACAAAGTTTTCATTGTCAAAACTTCGTTTTCATATAAAGCACTTATGGCAAATAAATCGTCTTTATTATTTTATGTTGCTGCCGACATGTTTTGTTAAAATTCTGTAAGTAAAAACATAAATTCCATCAACTATATTTGACTCTTCTTTCAGATTATTTATTGGTCTGTAGTAATAACTTGATTTCTTTCAATAACTTCGACTTTTAGGCAGCAACAATTTTACAACTGGACAGAACTTTCAGTCATCGTGGTCAAATTTTTTATCTCTAAAATCACACGTTCCATAAATAATTTCAGCTCTATTTTACTCAAAGAAGCACTGTTTGCTACAGCATGCAATCGAAATTGATCAGCGTAGCTGGTCAAGAGAAGTACAATTCCTGAAAACAAATTAAGCACACGCTTATTATAAGGTCACTCGCAGTTAATGAAAATTGCAATAATAAGTACAAAGTTTACATACCTGTTGACCCATCAAATGTCCCCACAGCTGCATTGATCTCTAAAATTCTATACTTTCCAGCAACATAAACTGGCACATCAGATCCTACGTTATTAGAAAAGCTTGCTGCAAATAGCCGACTTTTGAACCCGAATTTAGCAATCGGGGCAATGTGAAATGAGAGCATATATAGGAGAACGGGGAAAACGTAAATGGAAAACAATGATTTGTTTACAATTTTCAATACGTTGTCACATTCTTTTAATCTCTTTAAAGGATGCATATTGACACTCAACGGTAAGTTGTATGCTGCTCCAGTACTAAAAAACGTTACAAATTGATTTAATTAAAATGAAATATAGAACACAGATAAACTATGTATAAATTATTGTACAGAGTACTTACAGATGGTTAACCATTTTATCTACAGGATGTCCAGGTAGAGGTCTCGGTGCAGCCATCAAAAAATTACTTACAGTTTCATCATTAACGCAGTCAGTAATAGCAGCTGAGAAACTAGATACCAAAACACTGCTGAAATTAACTTTGAATCTGTTTTTAATATTTTTTATGGAATCCATGGAAATCAAAGGAGACATTTGGTGCACATAGCCAGGATTATCACATTTATGAAATCGTATATTTTCTTCAGCTTTCCATAGCACAAAATATGCAATGAAACCCAAATCTCGCATCAACTTCCATGAATCTTTTAGTAGCGACAACACTTTGTTTTTGGAACTTAGAGAATCATTTGGAGACACAAATGTACTTGAAGTTTGCGTCTGGCCTTCTTCAACAAGACTATTAAATAAATCTTTGATGAGTAGTGATGCGAACGACCTTCCATCACCAAGAACGTGGTGACATCGTATAACTAGTACTGTAATTTCTTTGTTGACAGCCAAATTGTTACTTTGATTTGCTGATACTTGTCTCCAGCCATGAATTACGTAAACATCCCATGGGGTTCGAAACTGTTTAAATGGTGTATTCATCAGCTTTTCAAATAGATCTGAGGTAAACTGGTCCAAATCGTCTGTTTCTTTTATTTTATGGTAATGTACATGGGAACTCAAATCAAAATTTATATCTTTCCTCCAATAGCAATAGCCCAACCAACTATGCACATATTCACTAAGCTCTGGAAACTTTCTTAAATTCTTATCATTTTTAGAGTTGATCCAACCAGTTTCTATTTTATTTTTCCAAAATTCAAAAGGAATATGGCCTTCGATAAGGGTTCTAGAAAGACCAGTATTTCTAGAAGGTTCACCTTTCCATACGCTGGTGATGTATTCCAAGGCATACGCCGTGGTGAATCCTGGACTAACCATTTTTCTGTAACCATGGCCAGTGCGATAAAATTTGGATAGTATAAAAGTTAGAAATGAGTGACACAATATGAATGGTAATGTAATAATAAAATACAGCAGAAGTGATGGAGCGATGATGAACAAGCCAACAACAGCGTAGAAAAAGTTAATTAAATTGCTTTTAAGGAATTTTGTAGCAACTTTAAGGGATTCGTATGGTAGTAAATGGATTGCCATTTTTCTTTTACTTTATAAGAAATCTTAGCAGTCTGCTTGGATATTTATATTTTGACAGTTTGTAATGTTTGACATCCAAGTTACTGAATGGATGATTTAAAAATAAGAACTCATCTAGATCATTTCTTGTATTTATAACTTTAAAAACAAACTAAAGTTCAAAAAGGTCCGTGGGAAATCTTGGAAAACTCTTTTTTTAGACAACTATATAATAGGAGAATTTTTCAATTTTAAAACATGTTACATTTAAATTACTTCCCTGGTAAAAAGTTCGTTAAACTACCACATTAAAGAAAGAAGTATCCAAATAGCTAAAAAAATTGTAACTCAATTTACAAAAGAACTTAAGAAACTATGTCTTGCTAGGCTACAGTTTTACATTTGTTTTAATGACGACAACAAAATACGTTGTATGGGCAAATTTTTCACATAAGTCTTTTTTGCTTCAATAAATTGTTGCATTTAAAATCACATTAGCCTTCATACATCTAAAACGTGTTAAGTGTAACTTTCAAATTTTGTAATCTTATTTATTTTATTCATATTGCATTTTTGTTTGGTCTGCTTTGAAATTTCCAATAGTGGTTTAAAATATCGCAACGTTAAATTTTGGTTACTTTTGTCGAAATATGTAAAATTAGTATTTGAATCAATTTAACAATAAAATTATTACATTTCTCTGACGATATGGTAAAATCAAGCATTGTGAAGTTGTATGAATGTTTCAACGTATTTTGAATAGTAAGAGGATTGTGTAATTTGAGTTCAAGACTGAATTTTGGAGAAGGTAGCCATGGAACCTCATATTTAACCCCAAATTCCGTCTTCAAAAGTTTGTCTCGAGCTCAAATTTTGCAACCCTTGACTATGCAAAATGCGTAGAAACATTCATACAACTATACTAATCTTGGGAGAAATACAAGTCCGAAATATAAATAAGTTTATACTTTTGAAGAAAACAACATCGGATGATAGAAATATAGTAGTTTTCAAGCATTAAACACGTTAATTGAGATTTTTGAATTTAATGATTCAATTCACACTAAACATGCGTAGTAAAAATATCTGTGGTGTAAATTTTGTGTTGTTTCACGCTTGTATTTGAGAAATTACTTTAAATATTAAAATAGATTTTGTGTTGGCTTAGTGCTTTAGTAGCAAATGTATTTTATTTTATTCTTTAAAAGAGGCAAAAAAACGATCTATTAGCTAAATCGTTACCTTGATCGCAATTTTTTAAACTTGGGAAAGAATAGAGTGTTTATCCCCATTCATTGACAAGTAATACGCTGCTTGAGTCCGGGAACATAAGGAAGTGTAGATTTAAGATCACGCACTTTATGAATATAGTTTCTTCAGTGAAGCTCTTATTTAAATTGTGCAATGGTTTCATACTTAAACTTGCCAAATAGTATTAAAAATTATTCGAAAAATGTACGTTATATTACGTAAACGTTGTATTGAGAGATATACTATATAGACGTACTTACTTTTCATTAGAAATTTAAGGACTTTATGCTAAAAATTTGAATAAATTTAGATGAAATTTTAAAATAGTATACGTTTAGATTTATTTTTTTATTATTTCAATAAGAAGTATCTTGTGCAGTGCTGTTACACATTAGCGGCACCAAATAGAATAAAAGTATAATTACAAAAGTAAAATGAGGCGATTAAGCTTGAATTATAGATTGTCCATAACCTCTTATCTATTTGTACAATTTGAATGCATTCAAAAAGGTGCGCGCTGGCTGTTGCTCTATGATCACAAAGAATAATATGTTTTCTTTATGCATATTTTTTTTGGGTCATCAAATAATTGACTGAAATTGAAACGTCAAAATCTAACCTCACAAACACTTTTAAACAAAACTGAAGATACCCACTTGTACAGAAAGATTTCACTAACAAATTTTGGAATAAAAAAAATCGTCCAAATCGGGCCATATGTGTAACGGTGCCTTAAGAAAAGAAAAATACACAAAATTCGGATAAAATCGAGAAAGGAATGCTTCATACATCATCGTGTATTTCAAATTAAAAATCAATTTTAAGTGATAATAAAACGCTTTTTCACTTTGTTTAGTGTTATTTAAAATGAACTTTTAGCTTTATTCCAATGCCGGACACATGAAACTTACAGTTAGAAATATTAAACTGATTAAAGTAAATAAATGTGATGTGATAAGACATTAAGGGCATTTGGTCGTGTGTAAATGTCTTGTTACCAATTAGAAGTAATATGGGGAAATAAATATTTTATTTTGTAACGAAAAGGGTGGCTTAATAATAATCTCAAAATCGATCTTTCAGCATTTAATAAATGGTTCACTTGGTAAATTTTCCAATTCGTACAAATCATTTATTTCTGCTACAACACGTTTCACAAATACTTTCAGCTCCCCTTTACTCAACGCTGCTTCGTTTGCTATACCATGGAATCGAAATGTATTAGCATAGCTAACTATGAGAATCACAAGTCCTAAAAAATATAAAATATAAATGTTAAATGTCTTATTTGATCGTATTTAACTTTCATTTTAACATATTATTATTATGATTATTGTACCTGTAGCTCCGTCATACGTGGCACAAGCTGCACTTTGTTCCAGAACCTTATATTTATTATCGAAAGCCCGCACTGGAAAAGGAATTCCTAAGTTATTGGAAAAGCTAACTCCAAACTGTCGACTTTTAAATCCAAATTTTGCAATTGGGGCAATATGGTAAGAAAGGAAGTGCACAAGCAGTGGAAAAACGTGTGTTGGAAATAACGATTTATTGACCATCTTAAATGTTTTATCGCTCTCTATCAATCGTTGTACTGGATGCATATCCAATTTTACTGGTATGTTGTAAACTGCTCCAGTCCTTATTTTTTACATGGAATTCAAATAATTTGTTAAAAAACTATAAATACCATGTATGTAATATTTATACTAAAAATATAAATATTCCAAAAAATTTAAGTCTTACATATGGTTAACCATTCTTCCGGTAGGGTGCCCAGGTAATGGTCTAGGTGCCGCCAACAAGAATTTATCTGAATGATGATCATCATCATCTAACATTTGTGCAACCGAAGACGCCAAACTAGAAATTATAACGCCACTAAAACTCACTCCGAATTTTTTCCTTATATTTTTTACAGTATCCATGGACATCAACTCTGACATGTGATGAACGTATGATACTTCTTGAGTTTTTGGCACATGAAATTTTGTGTTTGTCTTAGCTCTCCATAAAACAAATGAAGCGATGCATCCAAAATCCCACATTAATTTGATAATAGTTACTACCATTGTCTTGATCTTGTGAGCAATTGGAACAGATTTTCGTGCTACTTTGATTACACAGGTTTCTTTTTGAGAGTCGTCCATACAAACCCCGAACAAATCTTGAAATATTAAATGCACTAAAGATTTTCCATCACCGAGAACGTGATGTGTTCGAGTTATCACAATGGTCATTTCTTGGTTGCTTCGGGTAACCGTCATATTATTATTTTCAATTGGAGAACTCTCTTGCTTCCAGCCATGAATTATGTGTACATCCCACGGGCTTCTTTTTGGCATAAAAGGTGTATTTATTAACCTTTCAAACAAATTACAAATAAATTCATCCACGTCTTCAGACTCTTTAGTTTTGTGATAATGTACATGGCTATTAAAGTCAAAGTTAGGGTCTCCTCTCCAATAACAATATCCCATCCAACTGTCTATTAATGAACGAAGCTCTGGAATTTTCCAGTTTTGATTTTCGTCTTGACTTTTAATCCATCCACTTTCAAGTTTGTCTTTGCAAACCTCAAAACTTACATGTCCCTCAAGTACTTGTCTTGATAAAATTGTATTTTTGGAAGGCTGACGATCACGTACACTGGACAAATATTCTAAGGCGTAAGCAGTGCTAAAACCTGGACTGACCATTGCTCTGTAACCATGTTGAGTTCGGTACCAATTTGATAGAATAAAGGCTACTAAGGCCCGAAACACTATAAAAGGTAACGTGATTAAAAAATAAAGCAAAAAGACAGGTGTGATAATGAACGTTCCAATAGAAATATATAAAAAGTCGGTGAACACTTTGTTGAGCTGCCTATTTGCAGGTACTAGAAACTGATGAAATAAGGTATGTGTTGCCATGGTGATTGCAGTGTGTGTGAGCATTTTATAAAACAGTTATTTCAGAGTGTGAAAGCTGAAATGCCTCTTTGGAAAACAAAAAGCAGAAAGGAAGTAAAAATACTAGAATCTACTCTTAACAACCTTTTTAAAACAGATTTGCGTGAATGTGTTTAAAATTAAATGCAGGAAGTAAACATATTTTCTTGATTATGTTTTTAAAAGTAGGCCGTTGTGTATTTTTCATTTTTTGCTGAAGTTTAAAGGCACAAGAAATGTATGAAATTGTGAAAATTCGTTATTGTCCTTCGAAACATCATGCAATCAACTTACTTCAGACTTTGTTTACGCACACACGAATCGGCTGAATTAAAAAATAAATAAATTTGTGACTATGAAGGAATAAATATTTCGTTTACAATGCAATGTGTTAAAACATTAAAATCATG
>JAQIWN010000724.1:0-27802 GCA_034699025.1 Entomobrya cf. arborea Gr-Col-00668
TGCAACATGAAAATATTCCAGCTTTAAAGTTTAACGATTTTCCAAGAACCTTTTTGTTTTTTAAACAATGCTCTAGTCACAGGCATTATACATGCATATTTTACAAAACCAAACTATTGATTACTGGTTGCTAATGCATTCTCAAGTAAATTTAACAGAATGAACTTTTAATAAAAGAACTTTCCAGCACTTATGCACACATGTTTACTTTTTTAGTGCCAGAAACATTAAATCATGCACAAAAAATACAAATATATAGTAATTGGATGACTTGTGAGGAAAATATTTGACTTTTGTTAGTCGAGTCTCCTTAAACAACGTTCTTCATTCTTTAGTAAAGAGTAAAGGATCATCAATTTTAAGATCATCCTGTATGAAAATTATGATTTTTTTCAAAAGCAGTATATAAAATCATCTTTTTATTGTTGGTCTGCCACAATAATTAGGAGTCGTGAGAAATAGTTATGTATCAATGAAATTTGCTCTGCGCAAATTTGTACTATTTTGGTTGGAAATTGTATCCCTTACACTGGCCAGTTAAATACATTAAATTTATTGTGGAACCAAACTTATATCCTATACGTATTGATTTAGTTATACATTAAATTTTCACATGAAGTATAAACTTAAAAATATACAAAAACTATGTTTTACCCTAAAATTTTAATTAGTTGCTTTCAAGGACATATTACTACATTTTTTATTATTTTACCATACAGGCTTACCATTGCGAATAACTCAGATGACAGAGTACGAAGTCGTATTAAATATAAGTAAATATATATTAAATATTTAATTAAAACTCAACGATAAAAAATGTGTAGCCCAAAAAGTTTAATATTAACAACAATCAGGTTATAGTAGTGTTTTGCATATATAATAAAGTGCCAATAAAATCCTTTTAGTTGTGAAATCAAAAATCGCTTACCAATCACAAACTCAAGAATCAACAAAACGCCAGAACATCCAAGAAAAAAAGATACAAGTTTAAACCCTTCTAAGTAGACAGACTTTGGTATTGGCTCATAATGATGAATTGAAGTTTTTGCTTTTGATAGAGCTAACGTGTAACTACTGGCTTGTTTATAACCATGTTGTTTTGACTGTTCACTTTTATTCTGGTGTATTCTAAACGAATTTTCAATAAATATTTCATCACCATTACAAAAAGCATTTTTATCCCAAAAATTCCCTAACCCGGATTCTGATAATGCCCGTAAACCGTCGTCAATCAAACTTGTAACCACTCCGGTCTGCGTAGCAACCCAAAATACTGGAACAACAGTTTGAGGTAATTTAAACACTTTTGATAACCTTATTTGAGAATCGAGAACTTTAAAGCCTAGTTTTGTCTTCAATATACTTGATAAAGGATTCACCAAAATAAGATTCTGGGTTTTCGTACTACTTGATCCATTTAGAAAAAAGCCAGAAGATCTGTCATCTAATGTATTTACAAACTGTTCTTCAAATAATCTCATGCAAGTAACATCTTTACTAATTTTTGCCATTGTTTTTACACTCTTTTCTGTATCATTAAACAAGTAATGGAACCAACAGCCATTCAAGTCATTTGCGATCGAAAATACAAAGCTAGTGCTAAATTTAGGCCATTTTGAATGAATAAACTCTTCAGTATTTGCAGGATAATTGTTGTTGTCTTGAAAATGATTACCAGAAAAAACAGCCGCCTTGTATAAATGATTTGCATGCATACACCAGAAGCACCATAAACACAAAATCAATCTATTCACTCTCAAATGTGTGCCATTTGTGTCGCAGATACTTGTTGGTTGATCAATGAGATTTTTAAAAACAAGTAGAATGTTATAAATCAGCCGAGTAAGTATTTGATTGGGAGTTCGCTTAAAAAGTCTTTTGAACGTTAGCAAAAACGATAACAGAAAAGCTGTAGAAATTACAAGTTGCCAGCTGGATAATTCCAAGGGTTCAAAATATATGTCGCTCAATGTAATATTTCTGTGTACTGATAACGACATAAACGCAAATTCATCTTGATACGTATAATGTGATAGCCACGTTGAACGATATTGTGCATAGTCTTTAGGTACAGCTATTCTTGCGTGAATATAAGGAGAATAGTGGAAGGTTTTATAATCCTTAAGTGTAAAATTTAGACGTCTACTTAACAAGTACATAGCGCATATTGTGTCTTCAACAAAAAATCTTATCGGATACTGATAGCAAGTATTCTTAACTATTTTTAAACCTGGTTCAAAAAGTGTTCCGGATTCAGCCTTGATTTGGTCAAATCCTATGGAGATTTTATGCAAATTTTGTATGTTATATTCGTGACCAATGAAGTTCGTTGCCTTAGGAATAAATGGTTGTGCCAAATTCTTAGCAATTACTGCATTCAATGTAATTTTTAGTTTTTCACAGTACACACATAACATACTAACCTCCATTGAGGTAGGGTTAGCATGAATTATGGCCGTGGGTTCTAAAAACCATATTTCTAAAACTTGCAGCCATGACGCTTTATTTTTCCAATTCCATCCGTTGAAATGATATGTTAAATGGTCTAAATTTGAATAAAATACGAACATATCTGGTTTAAAACTTTTAAATCCGAAGGGAAGAGCGAGAATGTCGTACTGGATCCACACCTTACATTTACTATGCCGCTGTTTTTCAAATGGATGTGTGTACTTTGACCTTCCCATTGAATATGTTGAAAAGGCATATAACGACATTATAGGTGACCCATATTGTTGCTGAACAAATTTTATGAATTTATTGCAAAATGACTCCTGATATTTGGGATTACATGTTGGCTCGTGATACGAGATAAGTGAAATAAATGAGCAGTGACTGACAACGTTCATTAGGTCTTCAAAGTGTTTTAACTCGTATGCTGTAGAAACATGTGTACCTTTTGTAGCGTTTATCAGTTTTTTAACAGTTAATATTATAAAAATAAAGTTTAAAACTGCAGTGGAATGCATGTTTAAATGGTTTAGGTTTTGTAATTTAAGCGCTTAGTTAAACGAAATCTGACAATATCACAGCGAAAATACTTGAAAAAGTTTAAGAAGTTGTGGCAAGTTTAAAAAATTCGATATCAGTTTTGAAATTATAATGAGGAAACCACTTAACTTGTTTTTGAGCTGTTTTGTTTAAATGGAGTGATGGGTTTACTGATTGCTAAGTTGAAAATTATGAATAATATATGAAGTATTCCAATTATGAAACTAATCGTAAGTTCATGGTTGGTTAGTCTGTAGGTTTGTAAATAAACACTACGTATTTCGTACAAGAGTAAAGCAGCTGACCAGAACTAATGTTCAATTTGGTACTCAAATAGATTTAGAAACAATATTTTTCACAAATGGTAAATATGTTATTCTATGAATAAATTTTTGTAAACATGTTTGGATTAATTTCAACATTACACCGCTTTTTCTCTAAACTAACTAGAAGCTTTATTAGGGTGGTATTACTTTATTTGTGTAAATAGAATTTTAATAATAGTTGGAAATTATTGCGAATTTAATGCTAAATACCAAACTGGTACGATTTACTTTACTGCATTTTGTTCTGGGTTACCATTTAAATGATTTAAGAAATAAAAGGGTTTCACAGATGCTTAGTTAAATATATAAATCAACCTTTCGAACTTCATTTGGTATTCTTCAAAAGAAAATGTCACACAAAGTAAAAAGCAGAAAAGATTTACATTAAAAAACACTTCAGGTAATTAGCAATTAAAATATTTGGAAAGATTTAATACTTTCACAAATGCGGTAGTTTTTTTTCTCTACATAATTGTTCTTTTTAGCAGTGTGTTAATGTCTTTGTTTTAAGTGTTTAATAAACTCTTGTTGAAACCTGGAATGAAAGTGAAGGGTACAGGTATAAAAATATTGAAAAAATGTTTTAGCATTTTTTCTCGTAATATCATTTTACTTTATGTCAAAGTAAATAAGGGTTTTACACAGATTTAAACCTTGTATCATTTAATTCTGCAATTAATTTATGTAAATATTTCATGGTTTATTCTAATATACCGATGTTCTAATATCTAATGTTATAAACTCAAACTTGAATCTAAAAATTTATTAGGTTGATATTGTAAAATTAAAAAACCTTACAAACTTTTAACCATTTATTCGTCCCGTTTTGTTTTCCCAGGTTACTCCGTTTTAGTGTATGTGACAAATATAGCGTACAAAATACGTGTTTTGATTTATTCCGAGATCATAATAAATCACATTTTTGTGCATAAATATAAGGCATGGTCTAGTGTTTTTTTGCTTCTAAACAGATACTATTTTCTTGAAAAATCCACACTTACGTAATGAAGCATGTAATGTTATCTGATATTTTTGGTATCTTATTTGCGAAGCAAACAAAGATGGAAAATATGTTTCAATATTATTTTAACCCTTATGTCGAACTATTATATGAAAATTGTGATCTTTTTTTGACCAATCGGAATGGTATTGTGAATAATTAAATCATGAAAATTTGATCTTGAAATATTTAGATATATGAAATGAATATGCATGCTAGTGGTATGAACTAGCAGTCAAACTTTTTGCTTGGCTATTGCATCCTACTATTATTAATATACGAACGGAAACGGTTGCTTTTGCTTGTACACATCACATGATAATGCTTTCATAATATCATGAAACATTGTTGTGGGGAAAACCATAAAACCATATTTATTTCTTCAACAAAACCACATAATCGCAATATCTGTTTATAAGTTGCTTCTATTTTTTTTCTTAAAGCTATATTCGATTGCCCTAAAGCTAGCATATGACATACTCACCCTAATATAAGCATGCAAACAACATGAAACAAAAAAATAAGGGGCCGTTCATAATTTCTTCAATCAGTTTTAACAAAGTAAAAAATTCGACTAAAAATGTAGAAAAAAAATTATGATGGTTTTATTTTGGAAAAAAGACATCCTTACAAAAAAAAATTATTTCTCCGATGGCATGAAACGTGTATTGTGCATGGCCCCACCAAGGTCCCCGGGTGGTGTATCATCATAATACCAGGATATTAAAAGCTGCTTCTTATTTTTCTCATCGCATACATTGTATTAAGACAGTGAATGTGGTTCTTCATGTATACTTTGTATTTAAACTTTATATAAAGCATTCATACTCACCACAAATAGTTTTATGGACTTGCTTGTTTCTCTCTCTACTGAATTATTTACGACCCCAATAAGCCGTATCACGATTTTCTTTCTTTCGGCTGCTTCTACATGAACCTTCCATGTATACAATGTTTCTTTCATAAAATTCATTTGTTATTGTTCGATATTTGATATCTGGTACAAAACTGCTTTCTTGTAATTCACTAGATTTTAGTACAATTATTACAATTTTGTTAGAATATTGTCAAAAATAAATACTTTAAATAGTTTCTCAAGTGATTAGTAAATTAAAAGACGTCAAAGTTTAATCGCTCGTGAATAAGCAAGGGTAATACTTTAAACTGGCCAAAACTTGGTTAAAATGGTGAGGTTAAGACAATCGACTAGTGAGAGTGAAGGAAATGATAATGTAGTGTTGTACTTGGTTGGGCCAAAGTTCATTATTCCCAAATCGGTTGCCGTGGAAACTAGGTTGAGTAACACATGGTTCCAGGTATTTAATGATCAACTAAATTTAGGGGTAGGTAACGAATGATTAATCATAAAATAATTATAAATAAACATTTTTTTGTTTGTGTGAAAAATATTGAAAGTGTGTTTAAATTTAACAGGTAACAGATGACCAAGAACTTTTTGTTTGTTGCACCGGTTACTGCCCAACTGCACCAAAAGATGGTGAAGGATGGAGGGCAGAGCTTCATGAACCTGTATGTTGTGCCACAATAAATAATAATTGACATTGGTTAATTCATTAAGATTTTGTCGTTTTAATTTAAAATATTGGGTTTTATAGATTAAAGACTTTATTGACAAATACGAAAGGAAACGTAAACAATACCGGGTCCGTATATGCTTTCCATGTGATAGTAATGGTAACCAAGTAAATAACGGACATATTGGCCCACGGACTCCAAGAAAAAGGGCATCGACTCCAGCAGCTTCTATGACACCAAATGGTCGAAGAGGTCGTTCAGCAGCTAGATCAGCTTCACCGGTCCGTCGACCAAATATTGTGATCTCTACTGACCGCGGTAGCACTTCAGTATTACCTTCAACCTCAAATGGTGTGCAATCTTCATCAAATGGTCAGGATAATCAAAGTCATTTAACTAGAGCTCAAAGACATGCTCTAAGAATTTCAAGAGAGAATCTTGAAGGATCAAATGGCCATTTGAACGGAACAAGACAATTAGCCAAACGTTCAAGAACACAAAGTTATACAGAAGTTCGAATTCAAACTGATATCCCAAGTGTACCAGGACCTCATGTTTTTGTGAATGAAGAAAATTTTAACTCTTCTCAAACGCTGAGAATTGATAATTATCGATCTGTGGTAAAAAGTGAATGCATATCTGAATATTATGAGGAATTGGAAGCAGATATTGATGATGATTATGCATTTGGTGATGGAGAAGAAGGGGAAAGAGAAGATATTGAAGAGGAGGAGGAGGAAGAAAATGGAGAGGAGGAAATCCAAGATGAGCATGGGCAAATTGAAGAGGAGGAGGATGATGAGTTTGGTAGAATGAGTGACGAAGAAGATAATGCTGGAGACAATGGGGATAATTTGGATAACGTGGAGGATAGAGAACTGGCAAAGGAATTAAGAGAACTTGGTATTCCGTTTGAGGATATTAGATCACACGCTGACAGAAAGTGTACTGGTTTCAGTAATGCTTATGTAAGTAAAAATATATAATTTTTGTGTAGAAATTTAAAATAAATTGTGGTGTCTGATGATGTGGAATCATTTTGTTTTAAAATAGTTGCTCCGTATTCGAAGTGAAATGGACAGCCTTAATAAGAATAATAAATGGGTGGACGTTTTTCAGAGGGCTCCACTTGCATTTTATTTCTTACAGGAATTATTCAGGAAATAGCGGATAAAGTATTACTATGAAATTGATATGATGTAGTTTGCCCAATGTATTCAACAATAATATTTGTAATATTAAATTTAAAATGATTATGGAAAATAACTAAAGTGCACTTGATTGGATATTTTTACATGAAGTTGTTAATTACATTTTTAGATTAAGAGATTATTTTAATTTGGCTGTAATTTGATAAAAAAATAAGCTTGTGGAATTTGCTAACAAGTAATACAATGTTTTGAGTTCGTACTGTATCTGTAAATCATTTAATGAATTTTAATTTATCATTTACTGTGTAATTTTTTGGATTAACAGGATTCAGGTATTGTAAAAAATTTACCATTTAGTTCGACGCAAAATAATTTTTGGTACTATGAATTTTCAAAAAACTGACAAGACTAACTAAAATATAAATTTTTAGACGATTTCTTTTGCTCTGATTTAGACACCCTTTGAGTAAAAAATAATGTTTATTGAAATCCATTAATCATAATCATATGTGTATATTAAATAAAAATTACATAAAACTTTTACCAGGATTTGTATCCAATTAATTTGTTTTCATTCATACCATCATAAAGCATCAAATTGAATTATATTTCTCGTGTTCTGTGTTTTGAAACATATATTTGTCCAACCATCATGTTAGTAACCTAATGTTTATTTATCAAATGCTCAGAAGCCACACTGTATCGGATGATTGGGACATTTAGTAATGATTGTACGAGACATTAACCATAAACATGCTACTATGAAGAATTATCTTTGTCATTCAACAAAGAAGGAGACTTTGAAAAGACTGAGTAAAAATGAAATATTCGGCAGTTAATAAAAAATATCCCCTTTACAATGTCCTGTAAATTTTCATTGCGAAATATTCATTTATGAGGATATAGAATTAAGTCGGAAAAAGTTTTCAAAAGAATTTTTTGAAATACGAAAAGTCAAAAAAAATATCATAAAGACGTGGGTTGTTCTACATTGGAAATTTACATAGATACATGTGTTTTGAGGTAGCAAACAAAAATTATCACTGGTTACTTGAAATAATGAGTAAAATAATTAACACATAAAACAAAGTTTATTTGCAATTATTTCAAAGCATGAATTACAAATTCATGAAATATTGATATAAAACCTCATAATTTTTAATATTTTTTATGCAATTATTAACTCATACAAATATACACTTCACACTTATCCGGCAATTTTTATTAAGTCTTATCTTGAATCTTGATCTGATGGAATCTTGAAGAAATGTGCATCTGGTACTTACCAAACAAAACATGAACACACTTTTTATAAAGCGAAGTAAATAAGATGAATTCAAATTTTAGTTTTATCACAACACGTAACGATATTAAACAAAACAATTTGAGACTTTAGTCTATATACGAAATCCATTTTCATTTAGAAACTTTACAATGTATTTATTAAATTAACTTGCTGTACACTATGCATGTCAAATAAAGAATTATTTCCACCTTATGACTTTAACTAGTTTATATAGACATGGTAATTATTAACAAATTTAAATAAGTAATATTTCCGCGAAACGATCAAATTTAGCTTGGTTAAAAGTGCTTATTTTAGTCAAGGAAATCCAATTGCTAATAGATATAACATTATAACGGCATCTTCTCAGGAATAAAACCCAATGACTAATTTTAAAACAAATTGTATTTGTAATTAAAATTTATGCATAATTTTCAAGAAAACGCCAATAATTATTGGATAAATGCAGGTTTACTTGACTTTACTTTTATAGTATTAGTCATTGTGTTGGTTTTCAATATTTTCTTTTTGTTGAAAACTTTGCGTGTGCTTTTTCGATTGCTTAATTTATCTGGTTAAATTCCAACAGAAATACAGTAAAGATATAAAACAGCAATACCATGAAAAAATTGATAAGGCACTTTCGTTTAGCTGTTTTTGAAGTCTGAATTGTCTCATTCTGATTAGTGCATGGTTGAATCTTGTAAGGCTGTCAATATTCACGATAGTTAGACTTTTAATTGTAATTCACTTGAAATAATTTTATGCGTAAGATATTGTTTAGCAAATATATTTTGACTGTCAAAAATACTAAATATTTGGAATCCCGCTGTCAAAATAGTTTTGGAACATATGAAACAAATACTGTAAAAAATGTCAATATTTTAATAATAATTTGTCCAGAAGAGTTAATAAAACTGGGCATAAAAGATAAAGTAAATTAAAAAGAAATGTTTCATTACCGCGAAATTTTTTCACATAATAGTTTAATTTTTAAAACAGGATCGCCGCAGTTGTATTAAAGAAATCTTTCAATGTTTTAGGATTATATCAATTTATTGAAACAAGTTCATAAATTCGTTAAACATGAAGAAGACTATAATAGACTTTAAAAAATGTGTTTAATACGTCAACCCATGAAATCCTTATTGCAATTGACTTAAAATCGTGTTAGGCCTTGAATTAAAACTTCAATAAAAATATCCCAAATATATAACTTTTAAAATCAAAATTTCAACTGATTGATAGTTTTTTAAAGGAAGTAAAATTATAAAATATTAGTGAAGTTATAAAATATTAGCTGAATATTTTATTCATTGTTTTATATTGGAGAGAAATTTGGAAGCTCATATCAAAACAAACCGAGATAAATATATTACCAAGTTGATTTTTTAGAAATAAGTGAAGACAAAACTTGATACACAACCAGCTTTTATACCGTTCATATACAAAATAAAAATATTTTAATAACAAATTTCTGAGAATTTTAAGAGCTTCTTAGATATAAACACCATTCTTAGCTAGTTTATATTTTACACTCTATTGTAATACCGAGAACGTCCATAAGGCTTTTGTATGTGATGGATATTTTCGACAAGTTCAAATTTTAGCGAGCAAATGATTGAACTTGCTCATGTTGAGTGGATTGTTATATCTGTAAAATGTCACATGCAATTATTGTTCTCTTTATACAAGCTTAAAAAACTGATGTTTCTAGCTGATATGCAAGAATACACAACAAATGCAGCAGACGTGCATAAATTATGAATTTTTTTGGAACGTGTGTTTGATTGCCTGAACTTGTACTATGGTTGGCTTTACTGATCACCTAAAACTTCATTGACTCCTTTAACTTCCAAATAATGAAAGTAAAAAATCTAATTACTTTAACCTAAAAACTAATTACAAATGAAGAAACTCTTATTTTCTTCCAAAAATATTATTCAATACATTCCAAATGTACTGCAAAAAGCCATTAATGCAATGTCACTTTACCCCGATATCTTACTTTATACATCTATCTTACTAGTAAAAATATTCTTGGAAAGGAGCAAAACTAATTAAAAAGGCTTGAATGCTGTTTAACGTTCTACTATTAGTTTCGATACATTAATTATTAAAATAAAAACAGAAAAACCCTCGCACATTATCACATGTACTCATATTGAATATATGACAAAAGTAAATTCAAGCTTATGGAATTATTTTTACTTTCAGTTATTAGTTACTGCTTTTGCGACAGTACAAGCACACATAATAAAACGATTCATATAAACGTACAATTTTTCAATCCACAAGATATTAATTATTAATAACTGAGGTGTGCCTGTGCTAAAATTACAGTATACTTCATACATTTCATCCAGACATATCCATATACGATAACAATTGTCCCATAAAACGCAACCCAAGTTTATTGACACCACACCAACCGTACCAACACCTTACTCAATTATGTATTTATTAAAAAATCCACCACCACTCATTGCCACTACTCACTACTCATAACAAAAGATGTTTTTATTCTCAAAATTTTCTATAAATATTAAATAATGTTGTTTAAAAGCACACTTTAATCAGTCAGTTCTTACACAATCCCACAACATTCATACTATACAAACAGTTGTCATAACTTAAAACTCGTTTTCAATACATCCTAAAATACTCAACTAATTCATAGACAGTTACTACCCACTTTTCTCATATTGTATATCTCCGTCTATGAACTTTCCCATTTCCCGTCTAAAAATCGATTCTTCTTTTTTTATATGCAAAACCCATCATCGCATTCCCTTTATTCACCAGCACATCAAAAAAGTGTTACTTTCTCTCCCACAAAAATCCTAACGACAGCCCATAACACATTTCTTTCATAATTGCATTAGATAAACCCATTTGAACCCCAGGGATTTAACTTTTCCAAATTTTCTACCAAGCTCAATACTCCTATTCCACATCCATATTCCCCCACAGACAATAAATTTTACAAGTCTAACCTTTCCTCAAAAATACCACATACCAAAACCCGCCCATACACACATATAAATACATACTATAAAGTGTTAGTAAACATGTTGTTCACGTAAAAAGCCTACAAATATTTGCAAACCCATTTTTCACAGCAAAAAAAAACTTTCTCCCTACCGACCAACAGATACCAACCCATCTTGTATATTTCATTTTATTCACAAGGCAGGCAGGTAAATTGCTTTCTTTTTTCCTGAGCAAAGCTGTGAAAATAGCTGAAACCTAAGCGTAAACGACAGATATCTGCCGATGGTGACGAGTGAAAGTCAGTGTACTTCTAGCAGCTTGTGTGAGAACAACCTTACACTTTGCTGCTGCTACTCGTCTTCACTCCGAATAAAAACTTGGCTGTGATCTTTTCAGCCTGATCGATTTTCTCTTTCTCTCTCTCTCTCGTTTGCAGACTATCTTTGCATGCTTTGCAAAAAAACTGCCACGAGAAAGTAAAGCCATGTCCTAGTTATTTTTTTGCTCTTACTTTCTTCTCTTCCTTTCAAGGAGGAGGTCATAATAAAAGTCATTCGTGCTTTGCTGTTTTGTAGCTCTGTAAGCAAAACAGACACGAAAAAATCGAAAGGTGAAAATTATTCATACTTTTTTCCATATGTAAAATTTAGCGTTTTAATAGCCCGAAATTATCTTAAGACAGAAGAAAGTCTTCCTTTTATTCTAGTATACGTTTTTTTGAGAATTATGGGTTCTTTTCTGTAACTGATCGCTATACACATTAGCTTGTGTATCATGTGTGTGTTTGTAATATGGGAATATAATGTGACGTAAACAAATGATTATATAATATAATCGTCTGAGATAAAGAAAGTAGTTAAAATGTCGAGAAGGGCATCTTCAACGTCGACGTTGGAGGATCTCCCGGTCTATTTTAGACCTTTTACGAGGGAGTCCATGAAGTCAATTAGGGAACGAATGGAAGAAGAGAAAATTAAAATGGAGGAGGAAAAAAAGAAGAAAAAAGAGGTATGTAAATTATTTATTTATTTAAATGAAAAAATATATTTCGTATTTTAAATTTATTTTAAATGGGTTTTAGTTCAGTCAAAATACGTTTTTTATTATGGTTATATTTTTATGCATTTTTCATATCACGTGAATATTTTAGTTATAAATTTAATAGTAATTATCAGGTTTAAGTTAGTTTGTGCTATTTATTTAAATATTAATTTGGTTATTATTATTTTTACTTTTTTATAGTCAATCAAGAAATTATATTTATCGTTAATGTATTTTTAGTTATTTAACTATGCTTTCCGTCGCCTAAGTTGATTAGTTCTCTGACTAGGATCTATGTTCATTTATTAGGCTATTTGGTACACGAATATCGTGTGCTGAAATATTACCCGTTCGTATATCGTGTTACAGTTTATTAGGTTTTACTCTTGTTTCACTGTTACTGCCTACGCTTTCATGTATTTGCGGCTTTATGTGTGTGTCTTTCTCTTTTTTCCTTGTTATTTCTATAAAAAAACTGTGTGGTTACATATATCACTCAGCCTCCGCCCCCATTCCTCATTTTTTTCTCTCAAATTTTACCATATCCATATATCTACCTCTATTATCTATCATATCCTTTGCACATCCTGTTCTACTTCCTTCCTCTTTTACGACTTTCTCCTAACAAAACCACAAACAATCCTTTTTCCAGACCGTTCCTTTTTTTGCGAAATCAATATAGCAGGAAACCAAGGACAAACAAGAAAAACTGAATAATTGAGTAAGGTTCCAATAAAACATAAATTGACAGAGCAATACTAAAAATAAATCATTTCTAACTCAATACTTCTCAATCGAGATAACAAGATAACGTCCCTTTTTTGTCACTCAAACAAAAATTACTGCATGCTCTACTAAAAGCCTAACAATAGTTGATATAACCCAGAGTATTGAATACAATTCTAATCCAACCGTGAAATATTAATGGGTCTATTAATGCAATTTGCTTGTGTAGTTGTACTACATATTAGTATAAACGACTTTTTGTTGAGTAATTCCATTAAAAATTTATAGTCTCGTAAAATTGCATAAAAGCTATTAGCTAATGTGATCTTAATCTTGCTTGCTTAAATACTTAATAATCTCACTTAAGTAACGTTTACCGTTGTAAAATAAATATTCGAATGCTTGTTGTTATGCTAAAATGTAATTTGTTGTGATGTATTTTAAATGTAAAATATAAATTAACATTTAACATAACTTTCAACTAAAGATTCACATAAATTTAAAAAAAACTAGTATCCAACAATAATATTAAATACTTGTATATTTCGTAAAAAACTAAAAAGTATTAACCTACGATGCTAGTTATATTGTTGATTGTATTTGTCTAATATATTTCGATAAACATTGGCTTCAGAAACAATACGACGACGATGACGACGAAGATGGACCATCTCACGATCCAAAGTTGGAACAAGGCTGTTCACTACCTATCCGTTTGGCAGCAGCTTTTGAGCCCGACTTTGCAAATATTCCGTTGGAAGAGTTGGATCCATTTTATAAGGCTATACCGGTTGGCATGACAACTTTAATCAAATTTGTTTCTTGCAAATAGTTACTATTGAGAATTTTTGTACGTATTTCTTCTATTGCAAATTGTTCTTATGATAAAATCTTTATTATACAGACATTCGTACTAGTAACAAGAAAGAAGGACATCTTTCGCTTCAGTGCAACTGACGCCATGTGGTGTCTCAGCCCATTCAATCCAGTACGTCGAATAGCCATAGCTATTCTAACTCATGGAATGTTTTCTCTTATTATCATTACCACCATTTTGGCCAACTGCTATGTAATGATAATACCACCAAGTCCTGTCACAGAGTCTACAGAGTAAGAATTACTTTTTCTAAGACTTCCAACTTTTAATTAGTTTTGAGCTTTAATAAAAGCCAACTAAACTTTTTAATTACTTTATATAATTCTACTTTTCAGAGTTTTCTTTACTGCAATCTACACTTTTGAGTCGGCAGTCAAAGTTCTTGCTCGTGGTTTCATTCTGGAAAAGTTTACGTATCTGAGAGATGCCTGGAATTGGCTAGATTTTGTAGTAATCTCATTAGCGTGAGTTGTAAATATTTAGATAATTAATAATAGTTTTAGAACATAGAATAGCTATTAGCTATAATACAAAAAAAGTTTTCATACTTCAGCTTTAGCTAAATAATCCATTAATTATAAATTTTAAAACTAAACTAGCCATAGTTTGATAACCTATTATAAAGTTTTACTATCTTAGCTTAAATGTAATAGCATAACAATTTAGTTTTTACAACTAAAAATCTAGCAATTTGTTTATTAAATTAATATTTAGTAAATTTAATTCCTTTAATTATTACTTTCATAGCCCTAGAAAATTTACCAACATAATTATTTATTTATTCGATATAATTTTCTAGTGTTTTTTTTAGCTAAAGTAGTTTAATAGTAAATAGCCCTTTTTAATTTTTTACCTTAGCAATTCAGCTAACAATTCATATTTTCTCCTCGCACGGGATCCCTAGCGAATGCGAATGCTCGGCACAGGTGCTTCTTTCTTCAAAAAGCTTAAATATTTTTATATTTAAACCAAAACTACAATTCTTTATCTTCAAACAAACAAGTTACTAATATAACCTGCCTTAAATAAATAGCTACATCACAATGGGAATTAATCTGGGAAATCTAGCCGCTCTAAGAACATGTCGTGTATTTCGTGCCTTGAAAACCGTGGCAATTGTTCCAGGTCAGTATAAAGACCCAACAATATGGGGTCATTCATAAAATATATCACACATTTTCCCAAACCAATTTTTTTTAATGTTATAAAATCATCCAAATAATTTCCCCTACAACCTGTTCTAAGAATAATCTCTCAGCAATATGTCAACATATTATATGAACGACCCCTTAATATTTTTACTTTCTCTTTCAGGCTTGAAGACCATCGTCGGTGCAGTCATCGAATCCGTAAAAAATCTCCGCGACGTAATAATCCTCACCGTCTTTGCCCTCTCTGTATTCGGCCTCGTCGGTCTCCAAATCTACATGGGCGTCCTCACCCAAAAATGCGTTCGAAACTTTCCCGAAGACGGTTCCTCCGGTTCTGAACGAGACACAAATTGGCACACCTGGAACCTAAATTTCACAAACTGGCATCCCTATCCTCCCCCCGAAGAATACGGTGCTGCAGATTACCCCCTTTGTGGAAACTCAACCGGCGCTGGAACCTGCCCCGAAAATTACACATGTCTTCAAGGTTACGGCATGAATCCCAATTACGGCTACACAAGTTTTGACACATTTGGCAACGCCTTCCTTTCTGCATTTCGTTTAATGACGCAAGACTTTTGGGAAAGTTTATATCAACAAATTTTAAGATCTGCGGGGCCATGGCACATGCTCTTTTTCATAGTTATTATATTCCTTGGAAGCTACTATCTTGTCAATTTGATCTTAGCTATTGTCGCCATGTCTTATGATGAGTTGCAAAAGAAGGCAGAGGAAGAAGAAATGGCGAATGCGGCTGAAGAAGAGGCCATAAGGGAGGAAGAGGAAGCAAGGGCAGCGAAAATTGCTTCTAGAGAAGCTGCAGAATATGCTAGGGCTCATCCGGGTGAGTGTCGGAAAAGTCCTTCGGGGTTTTCCGAGAAAAGTTTTGAGACGTGGATGGGGGATGGGGGGCAGGGGGATGTGGAGGGGATGAAGGATAGGGTGGGGAGTGAGTGTGATTTGAATCAGGGGAATTTTAAGGGGTCGCATTCAAGATTGCCTCCAATGAGAAGGAATAGAGTTGATGTGAGTCTAATTATTAATTAGTTAACTAATAATTGATGTATTAATTAGTGAAGTAAATTAATTTTTATTGTGAAGGCAAGTGTCAGTTTACCCGGAAGTCCGTATAATAATAGGAGGGCATCAAGAGATAAATTAATGGTCCTGTCGACTTATATGGATGCACAAGAGCATTTGCCGTATGCCGATGATTCGACAGCGGCGACGCCAATGAGTGAAGAAAATGGGGCGATTATACTGCCATTTTGTAATGGGGTTCATCATCAAAGTCATGGAGCTGGATTGCCGAATTTTGGTGAGTTAAATTCGAAGTTCGAAAAAATGAAATAATAGTTGAGTGACTTAAGTAAATATTTTAATTTAATTTTTTAGCTTTGGGGTCAAGGCACTCAAGTTACAATAGCCATGCATCAAGGTTATCTTACACTAGTCACGATTTATTGGGT
The DNA here is from genome assembly GCA_034699025.1 of Entomobrya cf. arborea Gr-Col-00668. Lineage (NCBI taxonomy): Eukaryota > Metazoa > Arthropoda > Collembola > Entomobryomorpha > Entomobryidae > Entomobrya > Entomobrya cf. arborea Gr-Col-00668. The sequence continues at coordinate 16,548 of JAQIWN010000724.1, forward strand.
GGTGGTCGACATGGCACGGGAGGAAGTGGATTTGGTCATCAATGTATTACAAAGGAAAGTCAGTTGCTACAAAGGGCTGCGAAGAATATGTATGGAGGGGATCCAATGGAAAGGGGAGCACATGGACATAGTTATCATTCTGGACATGGTCCAAGTCCCGGTCATGGTTATCATCAAGGACACGGCGGGAATAAATATGCGGCGGAAGAAGGAGTAAGCGGTCATTGCTTCAGTATCATCATTAAAATCATCATATAATGACTTTGCACGATTTAAAAAAAAAATCAGCTATCAGTTCGCTATAAAAAAATATCTAATTTTTTCGTTTAGGTGTGCTAAAAAGCTAAGGTATTGGTTTTTTTTCTTTGTGTGTGTGTACAAAGTCGTCCAATTACCCCGTGACCCAGTTAAACCAACTACCAAACTGATACATGACACCCCCAACCAAAACCATTTAAAAAATTAACTGACCTTTTAATATACACATCACACCTAATATTTATGCAATTTTAATTGCGCTATTTTTCAATATTTATCTATTTGTATTTTTTTAAAACTTGCATGGAAATTGTAACAAATCTAAATTCTTATCTCATCAAACCAATTAATTTAGCTAAATTTAACCAGGAATTAATAATCTTTAATTGTTACCTAGTATATTTTAAATATTATTTTTTAATTGTAAAATTAACTGATAGATTTTTTAATTTTTTTTTAAAAGGATCATCCCGAGAGTATGGAAACATTAAGGAAAATGAAAACGCCTGGGGCTGAATGGGAAGGGGCTCACTCAAGTGGTCCGCTTTTACAGGAGAATTTAAATGGAGTGGAATTAAAAGGTTAATTAATTTAAAAAAATATATAAAAAATTTGTGGAATATTGAGACAAGTAGATATATTTGAATTATTTGAGGTAACATTTATTTTTGTTAAAGATGTGATGGTTCTAAACGACATTATTGATCAGGCCGCCGCTCCAGGTGGTGGGGGCGGTGGCGTGGGTGGAGGAAGCGGGGGAAGGGTACACAGTCGACCTAGTCATCACTCTGGGGCAACTGAAGAGGAACACGAGAGGGTTCCATTAAAGGCGTTAATTAAACAAATGATTGTGCAGGGATGCTTCAGATGCATTGGTACACAATTTCAAATAAATAATTAATATTTTAAAGATATCCAAAGTAATTAAATTGACTTCCGGTTTTTTATTTATTTTTTGTAGATATTTTCTGCTTATGGGACTGCGGCTTCCCATGGTCCCTCTTTAAACGCGTTGTAGCCTTTATCGTCTTTGACGCCTTTACTGAACTGGGCATCACTTTAGCCATTGTCGTCAACACAATATTTATGGCCCTGGATCACTACGGCTTGGAAGAAAACTTTGCAATGAATGCAATGCTGCAAGCTGGCAACAAAGTTTTTACAACAATTTTCACACTGGAATGTTTCATGAAAATTATTGCAATGAGTCCCAAATACTTTTTTCAAGTTGGGTGGAATGTCTTCGATTCAATTATCGTTTTATTCAGTTTAGTGGAGTTGGTCTTTGAGGATGCCAATTTACCGGGAATTAGTGCACTGAGAAGCTTTCGATTGCTGAGGGTATTTAAATTGGCAAAGAGTTGGCCCACGTTAAATATGTTGATTAGCATTATGGGAAAGACAGTTGGGGCATTGAGCAACTTGGTGTTTGTACTGGTTATTATTATCTTCATTTTTGCGGTGATGGGAATGCAGCTTTTTGCACAAAATTATTTTGGTAAGAAAAAATAATTAATTTTTAAAGACTAGTTTTTGACCCGGTAAATGAAAATGTCAGGCAGCTAGAAAATTTAAATTTTTGTGTTTATTTATTTCTTCAGACAAAACCCATCTATTTCCGGGTGGCGAAATGCCACGTTGGAACTTTACCGACTTTGGCCATTCATTTATGATAATTTTCCGTGTATTGTGTGGAGAATGGATTGAATCAATGTGGGATTGCATGCTGGTCACAGGAGGCGCTTGTGTTCCCTTCTTTCTTGCTACAGTTGTCATTGGAAATTTAGTCTTGCTCAACTTGTTTCTGGCTCTGTTGCTCAGCAGTTTTGGCGCAAGTAGCCTTGCTCCATCCTCTGACTCTGAGCCGAATAAGATTGCCGAAGCTTTTGACAGAATTGGGCGGTTTAAGAGGTGGATTAAGGGTGGAATACGACATCTGATTCAAGCAAGTATACAACTTGTTATAAGGCTAAAAAATCGAATATTCCCGGGTGCTGCAAGAGCGGCGAGGAGACGCGCCGAAGAAGAAGCAGCTGCGGCGGCCGCCGCCGCGGCAGCAGCAGCCGAAGCTAGCGCAAAGCGAAAAAGGCCAAGATTAGCGGATACGGCAAGAATGGTGATGAATAGTAAAAAGCTAATGAATAATCTGGCGCTTTTAAAAAGTGCGGATGAATCGGCTACCGCAGCTGCGCCAAAAACTGAGGGGGAAGGTGATACACTATCAATGAAGAGTTATGGAAGTCATACTCATTATCCCAAGAAAATGCGACCCCCACCACAAGGGGGTGGGGGTGGAGAGGGGCATAGTGATATTGATGGAGATGGGGGTGAAGGTGGGGGTGGTCGAATTCGTGGAGATGGTGACATGAATTCTCAAAACGACGACGAAGAATGGATTGAAGATGAGGAAGTTGAAGACACCGGAGAAGAAGGTGGTCAAGCAGTTCACATGCCAAAAGAAGAGGAAGAAGAGTATCCCGCTGATTGCTTGCCGCCCCATTTTTACGAAAGATTTCCAATATTTGCTGTTGATGATACACCGTTTGGGGCGGCATGGGCTAATTTTCGATTAAAGTTATTTCGACTGATTGAAAATCAGTATTTCGAAACTGCTGTAATTGCGATGATTCTACTCAGCAGTTTGGCATTGGCACTGGAAGACGTTCATCTGCAAAATAATCCGATTTTGACAGACTGTCTATTTTACATGGATCGAATATTTACAGTTATATTCTTCTTTGAGATGGTGATCAAATGGCTGGCTCTAGGATTCGTGGCGTATTTTAATAATGCTTGGTGCTGGTTGGATTTTGTGATTGTGATGGTGTCGTTAATTAACTTTGTTGCGGCATTAGCAGGGGCTGGGGGTGTGCAGGCGTTTAAAACGATGAGAACATTGAGGGCTCTAAGGCCACTAAGGGCAATGAGTAGAATGCAGGGGATGAGAATTGTGGTGAATGCGTTAATTGGGGCTATACCAAGTATTATGAATGTACTTTTGGTTTGTTTGATATTTTGGCTGATATTTGCAATCATGGGCGTTCAACTGTTTAATGGAAAGTTTCACAAGTGTTTAGATCCAGAAGATGGGACAAGGCCGGACTACAGAATTATTAGGAATAAGGTGGAATGTTTGGCTAATAACTTTACTTGGGAAAATTCTGTAATGAATTTCGATCATGTGGGGAAAGCTTACCTGTGTTTGTTTCAAGTTGCAACTTTTAAGGGATGGATTGGGATAATGAATGATGCAATAGACTCGCGGGAAATTGACGATCAACCTCATAGAGAAGTTAGCTTTGTGATGTATATTTATTTTGTAATTTTTATAATTTTTGGGAGTTTTTTCACTTTGAATTTATTTATTGGGGTGATTATTGATAACTTTAATGAGCAAAAGAAAAAGAGTGGGGGGAGTATGGAAATGTTTATGACGGAAGATCAAAAGAAATATTATGCGGCTATGCAGAAAATGGGAAATAAGAAGCCTATTAAGGCTATTCCAAAACCGAAATGGAAGCCCCAGGCGGTTGTATTTGATTTTGTTACTAATCAAAAGTTTGACATGATTATTATGCTGTTTATTGGGTTAAATATGTTGACAATGACGATGGATCATTATCAAATGAGTCAAAGTTGGGATAATGCGTTGGGCGGGGTGAATAGCGTGTTTGTAGCGATTTTTACGGGGGAATGTTTTTTGAAGATTTTTGCACATAGATATCATTATTTTACGGAGCCATGGAATTTGTTTGATTTGGTGGTGGTTTTTATGAGTGTTGCGGGGATGTTGTTGAGTGATTTGATTGAAAAGTATTTTGTGAGTCCGACGTTGCTAAGGGTTGTGAGGGTGGCGAAGGTGGGGAGGGTGTTGAGATTGGTGAAGGGGGCGAAAGGGATTAGGACGCTGTTGTTTGCGTTGGCGATGAGTTTACCGGCGTTGTTTAATATTTGTTTGTTGTTGTTTTTGGTTATGTTTATTTTTTCGATTTTTGGGATGAGTTTTTTTATGCATGTGAAGTTGAGGGGGGGATTGGATGATGTGTATAATTTCCAGACTTTTGGGCAGAGTATTATATTGTTGTTTCAGATGAGTACTAGTGCAGGTATGTAAAAAAATATTACAAGATATTTTTAGATAGTTGATTGTTAATTTTTATAGAAAAAATTATATCGAATTTCGATTTATTAGAGAAATTGATAATCGAACTTTTTAAATTGAAAATTCGAATGTTAAATTTTGAGAAAAACTTAACCAAATCTTAAAAAATATTCGATTATAAATTTGTTGCAAAAAAATTACTAATCGAATTTAAAATTGAATATTCGAATACCAATTTATTACGAAAAATTACTAACCGAATTTTAAAATGAAAATTCAAGTATAAATTTACTTAAAAAATGAAAATTCGAATATAATTTTTTTTAGAAAATGTAAATTTTAAAATTTATTGTTGTTTTTTTTTTAAATTAAAAGGTTGGGACGGTGTTTTAGACGGAATAATGGACGAAGAAGACTGTGAAGACCCCGACCCCGAACTTGGTCGAACCGGCGACTGTGGAAATACCACAGTAGGCATAGCCTTTCTCCTTTCCTATCTTGTCATGACATTTCTCATCATTATCAACATGTACGTAGCCGTCATTCTCGAAAACTACTCCCAAGCCACCGAAGAAGTACAAGAAGGTCTAACTGACGACGATTACGACATGTACTACGAAGTATGGGCACAATTCGATCCTGATGGTACACAGTATATAAGATATGATCAACTCTCCGATTTTCTTGACGTTTTGGAGCCACCTCTCCAAATTCACAAGCCTAACAAGTTTAAAATTATATCAATGGATATACCAATTTGCAAGGGAGATATGATGTATTGTGTTGATATATTGGATGCATTGACAAAAGACTTTTTTGCAAGGAAGGGTAACCCGATTGAGGAAGCAGTTGAAATTAATGACGTTACAGTGGCACTAGATCGACCTGGTTATGAACCTGTAAGTTCAACATTATGGCGTCAAAGGGAGGAATATTGTGCTAGGCTTATTCAAGCGGCTTGGCGAAGACACAAAATATTTTTGGCTGGTGGTGGTATCAGTAGTGATCCAGATGGTAAAGATGCAGATGAAATACTATCCTCAGTAGTTATTGATGAGGAAGGTGGGCATATTGTTTTAGTTCAGCCAGGTTCCAGTAAATCACCATCTGTTAGTTCACAACCTACTAATTTGTAAAATAATTAATTTTAAGTGAGAAAAAAGTGAGATAAAAATGTTTATTGATGCCTTCCATTCAGTTCATTCCACACACACAGTTTTTGATATATATGCCACACACTTAAATACAACGAAACTTCCGTCAAGCTCAAGTGCGTTGCTAATATAAATTATTAGTTTGCTCAAAATGTTACGTTCCATGTTTAAATGTTAATGAAGGTTTTGATTATTTATTGTATGCCTTGATTTGTTACAGATCTTGGTACACTTTGGTGCTAGAAATTATATTTTGTAATAGAGATGTATGTATATATTGACATAAAAGTGGCAATAATGGGTTTGTTTAATAAGTATGTTATTTTTAATTGAGTGCACTAACGAAATATATAGTAACACTGACAAGTTTAACACTTTTAAATAGAGTATAGCATTTGCTGGTTTTAATGCTATAGAATATTTTACAAAGAGGAATCAAGCAACGATGGTGCTTTAAATTACAAAAAAAGAAACTATCAGAAAGGATCACAGTTGACTATAGTAATAGTAATTTCAGATTAACATATGTGTATACTAATTAAAATTTATATCAAAATACAGTCAATTATAGCTTGAAAAGTTGGGAAAAAGTAACAAAAAATTTAGTTTGAAATAGTGAATAAAGTTATGCAGGTATCACTTATGCACATATAGTTGCTAGTATGAACACTTGTAATTTGTGTAATAATTAAAGCGATAAATGATTGTAAGCTTTAGCAAAGCACTGCATTTCTTTTATTAGGTTTGATATATTTAGCGAGGGATGTGATGCGCTATATTGAGCAGCTAATTATAGACAGTATAATAATAGCAAAGAAAATTCTATGATGTGCAATTGTGAAATTTACTTGTTTGATTAGAAAATTTAGTGAAATTAAGATTGACAATTAACAATCATGAAAGCTTAATGTTTTGCCAGAACAGACACAAAGTGAAATAAACATTTATGAAATTTGTAAAAATTTAACTTTGGAAATAATTCTTCAATTCTTATTCAATTCATGCATTATTTAATTTGCGCCATGAAACACTTGCACGTATGTTCAAATACACTTAAATACAAAACCATAAAACGTTTCATGCTGGCATAAAATACATGAAACATATTTTGCTAGTTTTTTACTATATTTTTAATTCAGACATCATCATTTGTTGTTGATTGAAGTTCATTTTGGTATAAAATTGTAATGTATAACCTGAAATGCAGACTAAACTTTTTTAACTATCAGTTTTTGATATGCGATAATACAAGTTCGACCGCATTTTGAATAATTTAAAAAAAATGAATTGATTTTGTTAATATAAAAGCTATTTTCTGCAGGTATGACCAAATATCATGACGATCATTGTTACAACACTGTAACAATCCCAAGAAAATTTATTTCATCATGATACAATTGAAGGGTGCTAAACGCATAAAATGCACTCAACACACAACAAATAAATATATGACATTGGTAAAGTTTACTTTGAATTGATTTGAACGTATTATAATACATATTCTGTTGGAACCAAACGATTCGATTTAGAAAACGCAGCATGCATCATGGCGTGATTCGCTTGACCGAAAAACAGTCAACATGTAGGCTTTAAAGAAAAAAAAGTAATGTTAAAAAATATTAAACATTGGATACAATTATTTTTAAGCTAATTTTAAATGTTTTTTTTTCAAATAGCTTTGCAAAATCTTCATATTCTATCTCTGTTGTTTCTAAGATGAGTCCGGTCAATAACTAAATTAATAAATAAATGCAGGCATCAAAACGGTCAAGTACAGTTAACTTAGTAATTACGTTTTTTTAGAATTTATACCTAAGGTTTAATTTGTGAAGCAGACAATATTTTATTTATCATGCAGAGCTAAACATATGATTCTGTGCAAATAAATTTTATGTGGCTAATTGATATTGATTAGGAATCTTCATCTGAGCACTGCAAGAGTCGAACATCAAGTTGACATAATAATAGGCTATAAATATAATTTATCAATCTCTGCAAAATATTCCAACAACGACGTAAATATTCATTGTTATCATTATTATTATAAGTTAATGAGAATAATTAAAGCACGGATGATTCGAGTGAACCAAATTATATGTGAAATAAAAAGCTTATAAAGTCAAGCTTTTTTAACAATGAAATACTTAATCGGGAATACATACGAATCTTTTTCCTGTGTGCTCTATTATGTCTATCCTTAAAATGGTTTTGATAAAGTTAGTTTTTGATAATATGAAGATAAAAGATATTTTTGAGGTATACTGGTAAGGTTTGGTTTTAAATTTACCAGACAAATTATTCCACTATTTTTCTGTTGTTGTTTTTGCATCTTGATCTCAACTAAATATCTAATTTGGATATCGTCGTCACTCACACGTTATTTGTTGTGACAATTATTTTGTTTTCTATCATAATTTCTAACTTCGCATTCACATAATTTTAAATTGTAAATAGATAATACCGTAGTCATGAGCCCTGACGTTTAATATGAAATATGAGATGTTTTTAGTATGAATTTAAAATACACCGGATGTTGTGGTTACTGGGTTACAATGCATCAATCATGAAAATTGTTATGACACATAATATATTGTTAAATGACAGATATTCTACATTTATAAAAAAAATTAGATTTAGTAATGCCGAGTGACGTCGAATTTTAATAGTTGTTTTCACTATCGGTCATTTTAAAGTGTAATTTATGAAACTCGTAAATAAAATTAACAATATGGCTTCTACTTCGTTTGAAAAATCAATTAATAATTTTAAATTAACCATTCAATTATAAAAAAATAAAATTCGAACGAGTATTAATCTACAAGCCATTACCTAGTTGAATCACATTAAAGCATCTAGGTTTCAAAAATAATTTTGATGTTACAGCTAGGTGTAGAATTGGTTTCGTTTTTGTTTGTCGTTATCCGAAAAAAATACAATTGGGTATCAAAATCTGGAATTTTGCAAACAAAAAATCCTTGGTCTTCGTTGTTTTGCTTCTTGCTGTTTTATTCTCTGTCGAGGTAAATAATTTTATATTTATGTACACACATTATATAACATAAGAATTGAAATTTTAAATGAAATTTATATACCTGTTTTGTTTTTATTGTTTAATGTGTATGTTGTGCTATGAATTATATGCTGTGAAGAATACTGTTGCAATCGAGCTTTATAATGAAATGTAGAAATTAATTGAATAAAACGACATATAAAAAATATACATTTATATACTAGTACGATTTTATTCATTCATTATTTCTCATTACATATTTCATTTCTCGTTTTACATTTTTCATTTTTCATATTACAACAAAGAATTTTGACAAGAGGTATATAAAAGTTCATTAAAAGTATACCATCTATAAAGCTAAAACTGGTATATATATAACAATTATTTATTTACAGTGCTCAATCACCGTCCTCGTCATCTTCAGATGTTCCATCATATAGGCCCCTCGCCGTAGCCACCGCTCCTGCAGACTTTTTCTTCTCGTCCGCTTGATCCTTCTTGCTCCTCTTAGCTGGAGGTTCGCCGTCGTCGTCATCATCACCATCGTCATTAGGGGGGCTTCACTGTAGGCTTCTTTCTGCCCATCTTGATGAACTTGGCATCAGGGATGCCCTTGTCCTTGTCCGCGATGTCATCCATCCACACGCGAGTGTCCCCTCATCTACGATGGGCTCCTTCACCATTTCCTCCAACTTCTCCTTCCGCTCAGCCAAGTTGACGATCTTATGAGTGTTTTAAGATGGAGACTCATTCTTAGCTTGGTAGTCGAACAGAAGCTACAACCTTCTTCACTGCACGCATAAGCCGACTGATGAAGTACGTGAAATTTCCTAAATTGTGCAATATAAAAAATTATTAAATATATACCAGTTGTACCAAAGAACAAATTTATAAACAATATTAATTTATACACCACTTACTCCATGTGACCATAATACCCACACATTGTAGAAAACTGCTGCGGGCAGAATGTACATGTCGCATTTTCACCTTTCCGCAACGCTTCCTTGTTTGCAGCGTATGCGTCCTTCTTCGATTTGAACTGACTACTCATGGGCACCGTCTCTGCCATAAAGTTCAAGCCCACGTTCTTCAGCCAAGCCTTTTGAATGTTCTCCATCATGCGCTCGAGCCAGCCAGCGGTACTAACAACACGACCATAAACAGATTTACAAAGAATTAATTATTATATACCATAAAACCAACTTCAAAATGCTATATAAATAACAATAAAATACATACCACTTACAGAGTCTTCGAGCTCAGCCAATGCGTCCTCCCGATTAACATCAAAGATATTCACAATACCATTTCGCATTTGCTTGATCCCCTCCGCTGGAATGTCCCTTATCTTCTTCGCCAACTCCAACGCCATCTGCCTTTCCCTCAGCCTTGCACGCTTTTCCTCTTCCGTCTCCGCTTTCCTTTTCACACACCCAGCCGACTTTGGGGGTCTCCCCTCTTTCTTCGCAGCCTCTCCGGGGACGGTCGTCCCACCAGCAGAAGTTCCTGCACGAGGTTCCTCAGGTGGAGGGGATTCCCGCTGAATGGTGTCCATAACATCCTCAGCGTCGTCACCAGGCTCAACTTCAGTGCCAGCGGTCGCAGCAATTTCCTCAATATCGCCGAAGGCCTCCAGTCCCTCCAGAGTGGCATTCGGATTCTTCTCCCATCTAGCCATGCAGGTGTCCTACTTCTTTTTGGCCCGTTGATAAGCAGCATTACCATTACCGTCAATGTTAGCGACAAGATCTTCGGCCGGAACATTAAACTTGGCCACTGCTTCACCAACGGTACGATAAACATCCTCCACTTTCCACCACCTATCTAACTCTAAAACACAGATTATGGTATACAAAAAATGTTATTTATATACCAAAATTAGTAATGAAAACAACCATATAATTTTTTATATACCAACTACCTTAACTAAATACAAACATATAAATAAATAAATTTTATATACTACTTACCGCATTGAAATCCGAAATTTTTCACTCTGCGGAACTGAACTCCATCATTGGAAACGGTAATACCGTTAACGTAACCAGGAAAGATCTTCTTATGCTCCTGCGACATCGTGTACACCAACTCACCTAAAGGCAGGAATTTCTTCCTGTCTTTAGGGCGAACAGTGCCAGGCTTAATGGTAGGGTCCACTCTCGACTTGGGTCCCTTCACGGGTTTAGGACAAGCAGCATCAGCAACAGTCTTCGTACCCCCAGACGGTCCACCACCCCGGGGAGTACCACCCTTATCTCTACCTCGACCGCTCTGGGCCACTGCGCTCTGACGCTTATTCATGACCTTTGCCTGGTCGCTCTTCCTCTTCACGATCCCCTTTGCCACCTTGACCACTTTCTTCACAGGTGCCTTCTTCACTGCAGCCTTCTTAGCCATGGTACAAATCTTCGAGAACAGAAAATGACAGATGAAAACTGAGAACAAAGAAAAACTCAACTTTTTCCAAAGATGAAATATAAATGAATGAAAATTCAATCATCGATTCCATAAATGAATTTTTTCAACAAATATAAAACTATAAAATCATACGTTTTTTTACGTTGCATAGTGATTTTTTTTGTCCCATTCTTTTATTTCATGAACTTTTATACATAAGCATATTTTGCCTACGATACGATATGTATATCTTGTACATAAGCATATTTTGCCTACGATACGATATGTATATCTTGTACATAAGCATATTTTGCCTACGATACGATATGTA
>JAQIWN010000725.1:0-27761 GCA_034699025.1 Entomobrya cf. arborea Gr-Col-00668
GAGGTAACGTATATTAAAGCAATAGGTTTTACAATACAAAATCACCATATTACATTCCACGGCATGACATTAGTGAAAGTGGAGAGAAATGAAACAAAAAAAGTCTTTATGACTGTGTTTATGCTGTTGGTTGTTTTGGTGTGCATATTATTTTGTTAATATTGTGAAGGAATTCAAAGCGATTTTGGCGACACATCATTCCCAGGTTTTTACACACGCCCCTAATGGTTTGTTTACCACTGATGAATGGATGTTCTTTGTGTGTTACACATTCCCCAGCTTTTGTCTAACTTTGCCTCTTGCTATGGGCTTATGGGGCTATTCACTTGGTAAGAAGGCTCTATTCTATTTGTTTATGTATTTTGTACATCCAGTGTAGTTTGAAGTAGTGTGGTTTTTGGAAGATGATAAAGACCTTTTTATATGGGTTTGCAAAGGGGAACATTAACATTACTATATGTCTTTGGGTGGTACTATTATTATTATTAAATGGCACGGCAGAAAGAAAAGAATAGCTTTCATTCAATTCGAATATGCAAAATTGAATAGTTCTAGTGACTCTGGCTACACCACTGCTTCCACAAGCAGTGCGAAGGGAATCAGATAGAGAGAATGGAGAAGGATTTTTTAAAAAGAAGTATGCAAACATCCGCATTTAAACTGACGGTTTGGTTTGTGCATACAAACGAATGGTTGTATTTTCACATAGGATAAAAAATAGGATCAGACCACCGGGCTTTGCAAAGAATTCTAACAAAGCCAAGTGCTGGTTATACAAACGCTTGTATTTGAATTGGGAATATGGTTATATTATTTCGCATTTTATCGCAGAGAAGAAACGAGCAAGCTAGTTTCCTAAAGGCTTACAATGAAAACCAGCCAGTCAGAGAAAGAGAGAGTGAGTTCTATAAAGATTGACTTTATTACTGCCACTTTCTCTCACTTTTCTATTAATAATAACAAAAAAGCTGAAAATTCTGTGAAAGAATAAATTGGAATCAGTTTACTAAAGTATATATAGAGCTCTGTTGATATTCCGACTTTTTTATTTAATAGATTTCCCATAAGGTTTTCTAAGAGGAGAGCTTTCATTGCAGGACCTCATATACCTTTTACTGTAATCAAAAGAAATCTATATGCCAATTATTTTAGTTTACTGAAAAAAGGACTTTATTGTTTCATGAACCACTCTGTGCCTTATTTAAGCGGAAATTAATTAGTTTTGCTAGTCATTCAGCGGTAGGATGACAGAAGAATGATTCTGAATAAAATTTGAGTATATACATGTTGTAAAAAGAAACCCATGCAAGATGACGCACAAGTGTGCCATGATATGCTGTAGGAACGTAAGTATAATTTAAGTTAAGTTAGAAATAAGATAGAGATTATAGTTGGAGATTGATTATTATTTGTACGTGTTTTACTGTAAGCAAGACTATAATTATTAATTATACATAAATTTTTACGAGATGACTATATATTAACGTACGATTGTAAATTCGTTTCTTGATTTAAAAGAAATTCGTGGAATAAATTTTAACAGTATTATCGCCAAAGTAGAATATATTTACAACGGAGTATCTTAGAAAATCTACTTTTGAGACTAATTATTGCACTATGGTGCTTCATAAAAATATATTTTCCACGACATATTTTAGTTAGTTTCAGTGTTTTACGCATCGAGTGGTTAGTTTTTTTAGTACTATATTATCTTTCGAAGTTATGTTATAACATTTGTAACTATATTAAAATATATCAACTAGAAATAGGAATGCATTTATGATACATGATATGCGCACTAAAGTTGTAAAAATGTATATATGCTGTATATATAAAACTATATGATTTATACAAATACCATCTAAGTGAAAGCATATCGACAAATATTTGTAAACCATATTTTAAATGGTGATACTGTAAGTTTGCTGTTGTCGTTCATTTTATATTAAGCCGAATTAAAAGGATGCAAAGTATTGTGCAATACATACGTTTTTTAATGTGCAAAACTAAATCGTTGGAACGAAGAAAATAAAAATAATTGTTTTAAAATTACAAAACTATCTGTCCGTTCTTGATAACCGCGAAAGATGCTAAGATATTTGAAAATTCGGCATGTAGTCATAATTAATTACCATGAAGCATAACTTCCTGCAGAAAAATTAACCATATTCCAACCAAGTTATTCACCTGAATCAATGGGGTAAGGATGGAAATAGAATTATTTGAAAACTGGAAAGGGTGATATTGTAACTTCATAATTCCTGTGCTTATGTGCACAATGTGTACATTATGGTTTTCGGTTTTTTACCATTTCATCGGCCATAGACTCCATACGATTGTCGATAGCTTTCCCCATACAATATAGTACCCCAAATTACTTAAGCAAGAAAAGCCCTGATAATGAAGTATACTCATACTATACCATAAAAGGCATAATCAAGGCATACATTTGATTCATGGAAGCTCCATCTTCTTTAACACTGTCGTAAGATTTATTATCGATATTCATGAGCCTGAACGCGAAAAGGGTGTAAACCAAAAAGTACAACAGAAACAGCCAACATTAATCAATCAGTGGGAGCAGTCAAATATCGAAACGCAGTAGCATTTCATAACTTCCACTAGTTCTTCAATTCATTTGAAATGGTATGAATATGAATAATATCTATGTACCAGAAAAGACTTCTCTTCAAACCAAAAATACTTTCATATTGTATATCATTTGACACAATTCGCCGGGGCGCAGCATAACAATATTGCACAACGATAAGAACCAGAAAAAACACCACATTAGCACTTTCATTCAGTACAAGTGAGGTGTTAAATATACATGTCCGTCGGAACCCTGTGCTGTACCTGATTTTTAGTCTAAAAGGTATTTTTTCAGACATTTACGCACAAACCATACTTCAATATAATTTATCAAAGGAATTGGTTCCTACATGACTGTTTCTACCCTTTTCAGCTGACCTCTAGCCATTATCCCTTCTGCTCGACTTGAGTAAGCACTTTTGATACGTTATAAAAATTCATGAAAATGGCAGACCAGTCGACTAGGGTATTAGTGTAATAGTAGCACAGTTCAATAGAACCACTAACACTTTTCACAATAAATCAGTTCATAAACGAGTAGAAAAATACTCATGTTTTTCAAATATATACTAGACCACTTATAACGATCACACAAGGAGCCAACAACGGCCAGAAAAACTGCGAAAAAATGCCTACTCTCCTTTTTTCTAGCGCTTTTCTCCATTCCATCCGTTCATCTTCAATCTCTCGGTGGTGGAGAGGTAACAAACGATTTTTCATGCAGTTTAAGCACCTGACTACTCACTGCTGACCACCTACATTTTCCCTTTTTTATATGCCGCTGCACACAACAATATGTCCATTTTGTATTGCATTACATCACCCTCTGGTCGCCCATTCAAAAATAATACATATTTGCGCTGTCAGTACTACTTCCGTTTCAGTTTACCGTTCTGTTGCGTTGCATCGTTTGCTTTTTCAGAGCATTATTTCTCCTACTTTCACTTTGAAAGGATGTTCAGCAAATAAATCATGTCGTTGCAACGTACATCTGTTCACCAACAATATGCTTCTTTTCTCTTTCTATTATTTAGAAATACATAATACATTTTATCTACTTTGTTTAGATGGACGGAAAAGTGAAGTGAATCTTTTTACATTTCGTGGAGTGAATATGAATAGAAAAACCACAAAAAACTACCACAAAGATTACACTATTCTTCAATTATACAGTCCAATGAACAAAGTGTAGGAGAAAAAAATCTGATTTGCAGTAGAATGTGTACACCCACACAAATAGCATCTCTAATAAGCTGCTTTTTTATGATAAAGTATATTGGGTCGGCATTGACTTTTTAGTATTTGTTGCTTTCCATCATTTTATAAAATAAGTTATACGTCTACAAATATACATGTACTTAGAAATAGCTACATAGTTTTATAGCTTCTTATTATTGTAGACTCACAAAAGCACAAGCAGTAATGCAATCTAGGAAAAGTATATTTATTCAGCCAAAAGTGGATATCAAGTCTGTTTCCATTTTTACATCCTTCTTTTTATAGATTGTTAGGATAAATCAAAGATATCTATCGTAATTCAACCTTTTTATTTTCCAGTCTAATTTATGACAAAAACTACAACCATAAAAACTCTTTTTAAGACTAACCTAAAGAGTACTAGGGAAGAACCGCAACATAGTTTTGGGAAATTTTTAAAACTTTTTTATCGACAACTTTAGCATGATATACATACTTAACCAAGCATTTTAGTAGAAAAAAGCGTGTTCCTATTTTATTGCTTCAGTGACTCTACTATCTCGTCTCTTGCCGTTTAGTTTCCATCCCTTATCCCTAGTACATATCGTCAATATCATCATGAAACAATATTATGCGTTTTTTGGAAGCACACACCTTTTACCGGAAAAGAAGTGTAACTCAAATCATTCCATCAACAAGTGAAAACACGTCATCGTCATGCTTCTCTGCTCTTTTTTTCACTTTGTTCAGTGCTGGAGGGGGCGCGGTTCGCTATTTCTAAATTTTATTTGACAAAACAGTATGGCAATGCATGGAAATAAAAAAATGATGAAATTCTTTTCCTCACAATTTTTACACAAGAGTATATTTTTGTCTTGTTTTGGTTTCCTTCAAAAAAGTTTTCTCTTTTCTTGATAGAATTCCATCAGGGACGGGTTCTTGTCAATGGGAAATAATGTTTTACAATAAAAAATACAATATTTAGGCGTGCTTATTTTTGTGTTCCGTTTCGTTATGCTACTCCCTCCTTTTAAATAAGTTCCCTCTGCAGGATTTAGAATCGAAGTAAGGAATATTTTAAGATTTACAATAAAAACGCATTAAGACATCCATGTACTCCTGGAGCAAGACATTAAGTTTGCCTAATGCTGGAATATGTGTCGAATAGCTGTGTGATGAAATTTATGCGTTCCACATTTTTGCACCACGCAAAAAGGAAGTGGTTGAATTGAAAGCAACAAAACTGCAAATCCCACAAAAACACACACACAGACATATCATTTTGGTATTCACACTCTCTTTTTTTCTTTGCAACTAAAGCATGTCGGTCTAAAGTGCTCTTTAACGATGAAAAGAATAGAAAAATCTCTTTTTTACCCCTTCGTCTTACGTAAGTGTGTAATATGAGCTATGCATATATTTGTATGATGATATATATTCTACTATAATGCTACACACTTATTGTGAATCGTCCTTTAGTGATACTGCCAATTTGGACAATTTCCAGTCACTTTGAATTGTTGTAAGGCAGAAAAAGTTTTACTCGTACTCGGTAAGAAGGAAAAAGTAAAGGAGACCCTTCCTTTTTTTCAAGAATGGAAGCCGCCGCATAGCTACCAAAAAAATGAGGAAAAAGAATCTCAAATCAAAATGCAATGAAAGCAATACAGTTTTTACCACCACCGCCGTGAACAAGTAATCATACAGAATTTTGTAACGAAGAGAGAAGAAAACATCGTTTTCATCCTCTTCATGATATTGCACACGTACAAACAAGTCTCTTGTAAAAGAGGGAATTGATTGGATATTACAAAATCATATCTTTCTATATGGCACTTTATGTTCGCATCTCTCAGGCAGTTTAGTGTTCTTATGATTCAGCAATTGAGCTTGGACATTATTGATTCCATCGACTAACGCACCAACTAAGGAGAAAAAAATCACTGTATGGACACTTTTGGTAAAAACGCCAACTAAAAAAACGGATGTTCACTCAATGAAAAATACCGAATAGAGAAATAAGTTAGGAAAGTAATACTTTTTGCTTGTTTGCTTCCTTCTGAACAGATACTTTTCCAGGCCAAAGTTTTTTCCCACCTATTCATACTGCCGCAATTTAGCGAAGAATTTAAAGGAGACATTACAGATAAATGGGCATTGGTGAACTCATTGCAATGACTCAAAAAATCGGCAAGCGTTTATTACAGCTTTTTTTCGACAGCAGCAAAGATAATATAGGTACAAAGTTTCCTATAAGTTGCTCCTTCATTTTCTCTAAAAGAAACAAGGTTACAGTGAACAGAGTAGTCATCGTCATTATCCAAAAACTCAACCAACTTATTTCATCTATTTTCTTGGATTTTTCCGGTGTAGAGAGATGAAGAGTGTGCCCATAAGGAAGTAAAGGTTTTTGAGAGATGAAATCGTGGTATATAACTATAACCGTAGAAGTTAAGTACTCATTTTTACTATGCTTTACGTTGCAATCATATCGTTCAATGGGTACATTTACACTAAAATGTTTTGCTTTGAAATTGGAATTAATATTTAGACTGTCTACAATTTATTGAACAGCAGAATCCCAAACTCAAAGTTTTGTTTTCCATTCATAAATTCAATACTCATCATCAAATTACACTTTCTGCAAACTAAATATTTCTAGTGTATACAATCTTATTCCTTTAAATCGGATGCTGTGAGAATGTATCTAAAACTTTGGGGGTGAGGTGCCAACTGTTTTGGTAAATTGAGTTCAAAATTAACAAGCATCCGTCCAAAGCTATAAAACCTGTCCTTGGTAGTTTGATACTACTGCTATGATAAAATAGTATACTTCTTCCATATAAATTTTAGTAATCTTGTAATACTCAAAGGTAAAATTCAATCGTAGAAAGCCAATAGGAACTTCATCAAATACAGTAAATTAAGATGCCATATTTCCAGCAGCATAACAAGTTTTCCTCTTTCTTATCTTATCATTCAGTAAGAATATAATATGGATTTAAAATGTAAACCACTACTCTACTTCACACCAGCCTTTCAAAGAAAATTTCATTTGTAACCTTTTGGGTTTTAAATCGCTATATCATGAAAAAGTTAAATGTGTACACAATATACGAACATTGGAGCAGGAGTTGAATAAATCCAGGAAAGGATTTTGTTTGAAATGCAACATTAAGAGTAAGGCATTGCATAACTAATTAATTCTCGTAATACTTCCATTAAATCGGAAACGTTTGTATTCTCATTTACAACACCATTTATGTCATTACACGAAGGAGGGGTGTAATTTGATGTGTGGCAGTTGTAGTAGTGATGGTGTTACGTGCTGACTGCCAAGCAATGGGATGTGACCATGCAAGAGGAAAATTGGGGTGGGAATGAGCAAATTAACCTGAGTAATTGACCATAATGCAACACTTCTGCTCTTATCTAAATTTCACTTTTAGACATTTATGATCCGAATCAGCCCCAATTTAGTGGCAAACTTTTTTGAAAGCACGTTCTTTTAATGTAGTTGGTTTACGAGAAAAAGAGAGGAAAAGGAAGTGGGTTTTAGATGTGTTGCGGTAGTAGCTGTGTGGTGGCGGCGGTGGTGGTGGGAAGGGTATATGGATGAATTATTGTAATGAAAAACTTCACGACTGTTGCAGAAGCCAATGAGGAAGCGTGGATTGAGTATACTTACTAAACTGCCAAAGTTAGACCTTGGAAATGAGCTGGGAGTGATATAAACACCGTAAAGTTGGAGACGAACCTTTATGGCTTTCAACTCTAAAGAGGGATGAAGAAGTTTGGAAAAGAAGTTGAATAAAAGTACCACGTGCCTATAGGCGCGTTATTTTAGACGATAGTTGTACCGTTATTTATGTGGTCTTTATTGACCATTCATTTCTTCGTTGTACAGATTTTTATACTTTTGAAAGCCAGTGAAAGCATACACCCTTGTTGTTTTATTTTGATCCTAGGGGTAAATGAGCTTACATTACATACGGTATAAAGAGTTTGCCATGCCCGGAAAACAAAAACTGTAAAAATTGCTCTATTTGCTTAAAGGGAAATAAGCTCTGTTAAAGAGTTGATCCAAAGCATAAAATAGAACATAGGAAATATCTAGTTAGTAAAGGACCAAGTCCGAAATCCAAAAAAAAACACCTCGAGATATTTTCACGTTCGCTTGTTACTTTTGTTTAGTGGTACAGGATCAATATTGACATTTTCAATGCAAATCGAATTCTCACTTTAATGAGCTCTTTTAGTCTTACAAATCTGAAACCTTTATGTTTAATCATTAATCACAAACTGCTTCCACACTAGGTAGAGTCATAAAGAATTTTTCTTACTCATCAAATATTATTCATTTTGCAATGGTATGTAACTTGTGACATCAAAGTGTGACTTCCGTCGCTATAAAATAAGGTATTCTGCTAATAATATCTGTTGAAGCAAATCAATGTTTTTGTAAAACTGATGCAAGTATACACAATGTATTTTCTTGTGGGACCATTTTTAAGACTACTAATTCGAAAAGTTTGTGGAAAATAAATAAAAGGAGGTATGACCAATAACCACATATATATTTTAATCTCTTCGTCTTGATATTCTTAAAAGGTCCTCCCAAGAAATGCTACAAACCAAAAATACACGCAAGATTGATTGACGCATTTTCCCTGATGAGAGTATTGTTACATGTTAGCATTCCAGCAATACCTTCCTTTACGATTGTTAAAATGATTGTTGACGTGTTCGGTTCAAGGTTAAAATTATTATTAATTTCAGCCTTTATTCCAATTTTGTTCAGTCATTTCACATTTTCGAAAATTGCTACAAATCGATCAAATAAAAAAGCATATTATGGAGCAGCTTGCAATTCTACAGTGAAGTGTGACATTCATTCACTTCTATATTGCGAGGAAAACATTTGTCAGTGCTTGTACTCGGATGCGATGACATACAGTTTTGATTTGGGAACCTGTGTCTCTCTAGTTAACGAAATTTGTGGCTATGTAGAAACGAAGAGAGTATTTATCAATTGCATTTCGAACTCATTTTGTGATCAACAGCAAGGAGTTTGCAAATGTGCACAAGGCTTTGTGGAAAGTGATCGGCATTGCCTGAAGCAAAAAGGTTACGGAGAGCAATGCCACTCTGATAATGAATGTTTGTCCGAGTTATCATTGTCTTGCTTTGAAGAGACTTGTCAATGTGATCCCAAACGTTATGTGTCATACACGGCTTACAATGAAAATTCAAACTTAAATCTGACTCAAACCAAATGTGTTGCTCTTGCTGGTTTACCCTGTACCGTTAAAACAGGTTGTGTGACAAAGGCATCATGCGTAAATGAAATAGATTCATTAGATTCCAGTACTAGTTTTGATTGGATGAGTCCGGGAATTTGCAAATGTGTTGATGGTTATGAAATGGATAATAATGGTCGATGTCTTGGAAAGTATGGATCATATTGTGACGTCTTGGCCAACGTCTCTTGTTTGGAAAACTTTCAGTGTCTTGATAGCGTATGCCATTGTAAGTACCCTGATGATCAAGTGTACAATGAAGGTGTTGGAAAGTGTGTCAGCTTAATTGGTGGGCCATGCACATCACCAAACAGCATTTATCAGTTGGATAGCATGGAAATTAAAGCTATCGAAGAAATCAACGTACGCTGCGATAAATTCATGGAATGTGTAAATTCAACGTGCGTCTGCAGTAATGGGTTTGTTGAGAACATTGATCGAGAGTGTGATTTGAGTTATGGCCAGCCTTGCACGGGTGAAACTTTGCGAAAATGTGATAAAGCGGTTGGGCTTCATTGCGTTAATGGTCTTTGTGCTTGCAAAGATGCGAGAAGGGAGTTTGACGTGACGTTGGGAAGGTGTATTGGAAAAATTGGAGCCCCGTGTAAAGTTTCACCGGTAAAACCAGCATCAGTATCATCGGCAGGCTTACATTCAGAGAGGAGAAATAGAAAAACAAGCCATGGAAAAATCGGCAGTGATGGCGAGCATTCTTGCAGTGGAAATTCGAAGTGCAAAATATCCAGAACTCATCTGAAAGGACTGACAGCGCGTGGCTTTTGCGTGCTGTCGGAAGGGGGAACTCCTGTTCCAGTACAAGACCAAAATAACGAAATGCAGCATGATATGAGTTTAGCAGATCGTATATATGAGGAAACTAACGAACATCAAGATTACGAGTAATTTTTTATGTTGTCGCATCGCATGATAGTTGCGCAGTATTAGAAACGTAATTTTTAGAAGCAAGGTCACATTTGCAACAATCACAACTTCCTACAAAAAAACTATTTATTTACTAGGTGCACAAGAAATTGGTAAGTGAGAAGGTTGTACCTATATACTGTCATCAAATTATATATTATTCAAATTTATTGTACTATTACCTATTTGCGAAAATAAAGGACTAAAAGTCAATTTGAAGCATAACACATTCTGTGCAAAGCTGAACCTTTTTTTACAAATTAATCATAAACTTCAGTCACATGCTAAAAAAATTTACAAAACATCCCTACCCAAAATTTGATGATCATGCATTCAAATTTATAGCTACTTAAATAGATCCAACTCCATAATAATGCTTCAATCTTGTCATTGTTCGTCTGCAGTGCTACCTAAATTTTAAGATTTACTAAACTTAGAACAAATCATCGCTCATTGATTAATGTATTTTGGACATGAAATCAGTAACCATTTTTGAAGGAAAACGTTTACATTCGTATTCTATTATTTCGGTGGGTTTTTATTAAAGGTAATATGTAGTTGACTTCGCCGACTTTGAGTAGCAGCAAATTTCTTAACTTAATTTGCATCATAAATACGCGCGCAGGCAATAAACTTCGTTTTTTATTACTTAAAAGAGTGGTTTGTTTTTTAAGTACATTCATTGTACATTCATTTTTTAAAGAACAAAGCGAACTAGTAAAATAGATAAATACATTAATTTTATAGTGGTTCAGTTGAAGTTTATTTTTTGTAGTACCAGCTTCTGAATACATGTGAATTACTGTTTTAATAGCTCATTTGAATGGTCCAGTATTTTTCTAATCCGTTTTAGGAGATTCGTGCAGTTTTATCACAATTTTCAAAATTAAAAAACTTCATTTTCTAACCATACCTTATCTGATCTCTGCTTTTATCCTTATGCAAAACTGTACACGATTAAAAAGTAATTTACCATACATTACGAAATAGAACAATACATCATTGTTCTAAAGTAGTGTTTGTAAGCACTGATCACTGAACGCGTTCGCATTACTGTTCTGGGGCAGACATTAAAGTTGATAGTGTCATGTCTTGCTCACAAATTAAAAACAAAAAGTAGCATTTTATGTGCAAAACATTTTTATGCAAACAACAATCTTTTTACTCCAATCGATAAACCACGCGATAAAGTACTCTCATGTTTCACCACGTGTATTTGACAAAAGACGTAAGTATTAGTTCTTACAAATATGCGCATCGATAATTTATTTCTACGATGAAGTGATGAGATGACACGAAAAATATTTCATTATTATAAAAGGTTAAGTAAACTATCAGCTTATAGACTAATGTGTAATGGAGAAAGTTTGAGTACCTACACCAACGGAAAATAGACTAATTTGTATTATTATCAACTAATGTAATGAGATGCGTAATACTATTGTAACGAATACTGGCAGATAAAAATTCAGCAAAATAAGTAGAATTTATTTCAGAATGACCTGAGAAGATGAGTATTTGTTTGGATCTAACTTTTTGATTTTAAGGTTTTAAGACAACAATCTGTTTATGATTTAAAACATTCCATAAGATTACGTATAAATGATGGTGGACTGTTGATCGTAATATTTTGTAAACAGTTTTGCTATTACTAGCAAATTACTGTATTTCGCACATTGAAATCATGATATCGTGCTCGACGAATACAAAATCTTGAGCACGCGATGCCACATAATTTCATGTTTATATGTATGTCTGAAATATGACAAAATATATTTGCTCCTTATAGATAGAAATTTTGGAGCTTCAATTCACGCAACCCAGAAGTATGTGTTCAATATGTGTAATTACAGGAAGCATTTTTGTATGTTAAGGTACTTATCGATTATTTTTCATGATAAGTAATATCCACCGGAGTTTTCTGAAACAAAGTTGTGTCGAAGACACAGTCCAATACGTTTCATATTAGATAGTTCTCCTTTCAAAAGGAGAAATATAGTGTTCGTTCTGATAGAGTAGTGACAATGGGGAAATTTAAAAACTTTAACGATGACAATGGTGACCCACCCCCATACGACGAAATCAGTAATATCGACGAGTTTGAACTCGAAAAGCCCTCTGCCGTACCTGAAGCCCCAAAACAAAACAAATCAATTTTGGTATCACCAATCATCCCGCAACCTCTGCCAAAGTCCGCAAGTATTCACGGGAAAGAAGATGACGTCAATTATCAAAACGACGTTTTTAAAAAGCCACCTAAATTTCTACTTTACCCGTCCATGTCCATGCCTGAGAAAGAGACTCCAGAAGACCATGATAAATTTCATGATCATCGGCCGTCCAGTGGAGGGGCTCAGATTCTGGTTCAGCAAAAAACTCAACCAATGACATCTAATTTCATTGTTGCTCAACCTGGTATGTGTCTAATTAAAATTTAAAGTCATGAAAATTTCATTATTTTTTAAAAATCTTTGTATTTTTTACTAAACAGTTGTAAATACTGGAGTCACAATGTCACCATCTCAGTTGCCAGAACAAGTCAATGTTCCAGTTCAGTCGTACGTAAGGGATGACTATTTACCTCGGTATAGTCACAGGATGGTTTGTCCTAGATGCAAGGTGGCTGTAAGCTCAGCCGTCCAATACGTTAGTGGACAATTGACCCATCTTGTGGCTCTTGCCGCTTGCTGGTTGTACGTAACTGATCAAATCATACATTTTTTGTCGATATTTTAAACCGTGATTGAATGCAATATATAAATTGATGGTAACATATATTTTGATGTATACCTCTACCTAGTACATGCTGCTTGGTGTGCGTTCCCTATTTCATCGATGATTTGAAAGATGCGGAACACATTTGCCCAGAATGTAAGGGAATTTTGGGATATAATCGTAAAAAACTATTCTAGTTCATTCGATATTTCGAGCTATCTTTGCGTCTGAAATTGAGGCGATATATTGTACACATAATATTATATTATAAAGTACTCAAGAATCGATGTTATAATTTAGAATGCACATAGGAAAGTAACAGATCATTTACAACTACTTCATAATTAAGTATATTTTTATTGGTAAAGTGCAATTAAAATTTGTGTTTTTAATCAGTTGGGATCCTTTCAAAACCAGCCAGTAGCATGCATTCTAAAATTTGAGATTACAACGTGTCAAAAAAAATTCACGTCTAAAGCTCTTGTTTCACAGTACACATTATAATTGACGATATGCATTACTTAAGTTCAAAAACTAGTTAAAACCATAAGAATCTCATAAAACCATGATTATGAAGTTTGATTAAGCTATGATTAAAGAAACACAAAGAAAATGTAAATATGAAAACGAAAAATTGTTTTTCATTTTGACATATCACTCATTATATATTGATCGCATATCATAAGAAAAATTCTGTCTTTCCACTTCCAGGTACAAATACAAAAGCTTGAAATATAACAGCTTTGGAGAACAAAGAAATCCTTTGGATGTTACTATTCTAGGATAAATGTATATATCATAACATGAGAGACTTCATACGAGAGCTTCCAATTCAGTATTCCACTCCACTTCTTTCAAGGTGACATGGAAAGAGCACTTCAAAATACGATTTTTGTATGTTTGTTATAGAGGCATCTTTTATTCGAATTATTCTGGGGTGTCTGAACTAACATTTTGTATTCTGGCAAATTACATAATACATAATGCCATAAGTTCGTCACTGCAATTTTTGTAACCTTCATTCGAAACAATGTCAATATTCAAGATGGTCATTAAAAATGACACTTCAATTCTGAAACATTTTCGTACATCCATATATCAGTGTGTAATATTTTAAGATTGTATGAATTCCTGCCTAAAACTAATATTCTTATCCACTTTCAATGTTTGCTTGAGTGTTTATTCGAACATTTAATGCCGACGACAACTCTTTTTGTCGCGAAGCTAAGAACTGAATTTCAATCATTCAAAGTTTGAATTACACCACCATAACATATCACATTACATAAAGTTACATTTCATTTTCAGTTTAACAAAAATCTTGTTTGCAGTGAAAACTAATCAGCTAAAATTTTATCAAACTACATTGAGGTAAGCAGCGCAATGATGAATGGTTCTCAAATTTACCCAGCCGTACCTCCAGAAAACGGTTATCCTACACCCTCTGCTCCCCCAATGCAACCTCCCTCCAATCCTTCGTACATGTCTAACTCACATAATAACATAACATCCCCTTCACAACCCCAACCTACCATCCACCAAGGACCAGGAATATTAAACGTCCCTCCAATGATGTATTCGGTTCCGGGAACTATACATACACAGCAGCCTCCACCATCTCTGTTTCCTCCGACTGCAACATTAAGTAACATATACTCAAATACTACATACAGTTGTACTAAAACATCAAAGTAATTTTAACTGCATTTTCCAATTAATTTATAATTTGTTTCCTCAAAGAACCTATGCCACAGCCTCCACCTGCACCATCCTTGAACGAGGTGAGCTTAAATGAGGAACGTCAACGAGTTCGATGTCCATATTGTTACGCAAGTATCACAACAAAAGTGAGTTACAGCATAGGAACAATGACACACATTGCCGCTCTTGCAGTCTTTGTAGTGTAAGTTTAAAACTTGGCAAAAGCAGTTAGTAGATTAAATTTTGTTCCAAAAACACAAAAGCCTAATTTATGTACATATTTTTAACGGCCCAATTTTCAACAGTTGCCTTCCACTATTCTGGGTTCCTTACCTTTTTGAGTGCTGCAAAGATGTCGAACATACATGTCCGAATTGTGGACGAACTATTGGACGGTTTAAAAGATTCGAATAGATAAATCCCAGTCATGTTTGCACATACATACATGTATCAAAATGATAGGTAACATGAAACAAAGTACCTTTTCGTAAAACTGATTAGTAAAACAAAAAATTATTGACACACTGTAATTTTTTTTAGGAACAATCAATCAATTATCATAAGTTACTTTGTTAAGTATTTTCGCAAATATGCTGTAAATATTATGTTTAATGACATTTTAATCAAATGTGCCCAATTATTTCCACAAACCAGTAAATTGATACCTTTAATCATGATTTATGGCATTTATGGTTTAAAAAATTGCAGTATGGCATACGGATGTTGGCTTTATAAGCAGTCAAGCAATTGTGTGACCCACCCATACTGCACATGTAAATTTTCATAAAAACTTAACATAAAATTTACAGAATTATCGTGTCTCTGATGAAAAAGATTCGAGTTGATTCCCAAAAAAAGGACGAATCAAAAGATCGATGGAGCCAGCCAAATTTACTTTGCATGCTCCAAGAATTATTACCACACAACACAACAATTACGGCAGCATAATAGACAGATAAACTTGGGCATGTTGATATTCATTGGATTCGATTCAAGTTTGAGTTTAGTTTTCAAATAACTGCTAACAATAAGTGCATTACACCGTGACGATTTTATTTTTATTACTTGTTTATTGCCGACGTAATGTAAGATATAAACATTTAACTGCTTCATTTCCCACATACTTTAATAACTCCACTTTTTATGCAATAAATTTCTTGGTGCTGTTTACTGTGAACCAGATTCAGAGCAAATTACAAATTCTATTTTATCATCAATTACCTAAATATATTTCGTATATGTGCATGTACATGATATTTAGCACTCTCGGGCACGGTTGATTATAAAAAATACATACCTATATTTCCAATCAAAACATGCTCAAGTAAATCTCTATATACGTTAATGCGTCCAAATGCATGTTATCCAGCAGAGTATCTAAATTTGGCTGTTACAGAAAACTGTAATTAGTCAAAATATATATTATTTTCTTCTAATTAAGAATACACCTTCCCTCAAATTTCAATTGCGACTCTCATTGTAACTCATATACTTATGCTTTAAAACTTGAGAAGATTCACATATTACTTTACGATTCACGCTTCAGTAAGTATACCGTCTTTATGTCTGCATCTAATCTTGTATCTAAGCTTATCATTGAATTTTTAATAATCGTAATTTCTGAATCAATCAGTATTCTTTAATTACGGTTCATATGATTCAAGATTTACTACAACTTTCACATAAATTTATTTGATGAGGCTTCCTTTTTTATTACGTTGTTGAGCTTTCAGTTCTTGAAAAACTTACGTTTTTGAAATGCCAAAAATTTGGACTTTTACATCGTAAACTACGGTGAGACCCAGTGAGACCTGTGCGTGCGAAATGAAATGTGCTAAAAATACACGAGCCAAAATTAAATGAGCATAATTCATAGTAGAAACCAAGAACATTGTAAAAACAAGTAATTGAAACATTTTAGGAAAACGTTTAGCTAAATTCGGTTATTAAGATTAATTGTAAATCAACCTAACAATCATACTTATGACATGTAATGATCACTATGATCAGGTATATAACTTCACGTCTTTCCATTAAAATGAATTTAAGCTCGCACAATAAAAAATAATTAAAAACGATGGGTTTTACTTCAATGTTCGAATCAATTTAACAAGACCATGATATAATTTTATTGTCTTCTGTTTTTACCCAAAACACGTGAGAGATAATGTCAGTAAAAGATAACGTAACTAATTAGTGTGTTTATCGGAAATAGAACCGCTTCAACAATTTACTAAAAATCGCACTTCATTGGTCCGTTTGAGCTTATCAATGTACATTTACGAAAAAAGACATGAAATGCAATTGTTGCATTACATGAGAAGAAATTATATCCTTGATCCTACAATCAATCACTTCTATCTATTCTTCTACACATAATATATGTCAAAATATTCCTAACAAGTTCAAATACAGGAATTTTCTTAGGAATATGCAGTTGAGTTTGTTCATCAGCATGAAGTCAGAAGTTAGAGACATTCAGGACTTCAAAACAAGAACATACAGAGACATAAAGCTAAACACCTTCCATTGTACGCTTTCCTCCAGGTATGGACAATATGTACGCAAGTTTCGTGAAATTGGTTTGTGTACGAAGACATTTATTTACCAAGGTACATTTACACAACTAGAGTGAATATTTTTTTCCAGAGCTGTTCATTTGTCGGAAGTGAACACTAGAAAACAAAGTTAGTTTTATTGCGTGAAAACAAAACGTCAAATATTTTCTGTAACCTTTATCTTAATTCGTTAATAATTCCAAAATTTTATGTGCTCTCATTTCAACTACGCATTTTACTTGAGATAATTCTCTTGCAGTAAGGATAAGCTGTGATTTCCCCAGTACTTTTGTTCGTTCTTAAGCCAATGACTTGTTTACCAAGCCTCTTTTATTGATACAGTCAGTTGTGCAATACCATAATAAAAACAAGATAAAATACTGAAATAAAAAGTTCAATTGTTGATCATCGCTTTGTAAGACTCTGTGTTGTGTATTATGCTCATGCAGAAATGACTACATATGATATTGTTGAAATATTTTTTATCGTGTTTCATAACTTCAAGTCACTCTTTGTTTCCTATGCAGTCAGTATCTTTACCAATCACCTCGAGGAGATAGTGACATGATGTTTCTTTTATTCAGTTGACAATACAAAGTTTACTGATTCCTATGCAGTTGAAATTTTGCAATCTACTGGACTATAATAGCTTCTCATTCTCAGATTCTTTAGAAGACCTCGCGGGGATTGCCCGAAGCAAACCTTATGCAACGATGACGAGAGGACAAACCCAATCCATTGTTCATTGTGTGGAGCTAACAAAACTAAAAATAGATTTAAACAAATGTACAAAGTGACGGAGATACTATAAGTTACTAATAAATTACAATGAAGCCCCTACAGTGAATTTCCCGTGTTATAATTCTACCTGAAATAGTACCAGACAGTCCAACGCTTCTTTATCACCTTTATCATCTTGAAGTAAGTTAATCTCACCAGAAATCATGCAGTACAATAGGAGCCAATCAGCTTAGTAGAAAAATACTAATTTTCTAAATGCCTATAGGACCAGAACGTTGAGCCGTACAGTGATTGTGACCTTGTCACGAGGTTATATTTTTTGTATCAATAAGTTCCGCAAATTGATTTAATTCAAAACTTTCAGTCGCAATCGCAAAAACAATTCAGAATACAAAAAAAAGTTATCATACAAATCATCATCTCAATTAATTACATGTTTTTCGACATTGATATCTTCCTGTATTTCTTCATTTTCTTGGGAATTAACTGATACTGATGCATAATTTAATTATTGTTTGTAAAACAAAGTCAAAACCAAACCGTTCACGAGAAATCATGCTGAAAAAATGGCGAAAACACTTTCATGACAAAAAAAAATATTTCTGTTCAATAAGCTGAGTAAATATCGTACATAAAAAAAATGCTACAATAAAATGCAAATTTTACCTGAAAACAGAAACTTTTGTCATCCTTACATTTTGAAAATTGTGATAGGGCAAAAGTTGGCCAATGCTTTCTACAATGCAGAATCTTGTTTTTGCATTGTACTCGCGTGACAAAAAATCTAACAAGTGATTTAACCCCAAAAATTAACCTACCTATCCTACCGCTTCTATCAAGATCAGCGTCACTTGCATCACAAATCACAATTGCCATTAATTTCCATTTTTTTTGTACACAGGAAGGAACTAACAGAATATTTTATACGTGCAAAAACCATAAACAACACCTTCATGTATTATACTTCACGTTTTTTACTAATTCTGTTCAACATGAACAAGAAAAACATGAACGATTGATATTTATTAACAAAATTTGCAAGTCACAAGTGCAAGTAGTATTAAAAAATCACTGTTATCAGTCTACATGATGGTGGCGTAAGGTTAGTTGTTAGCTGCTACAAGTACACTTATATTGCACCACACTGTTAAAAAATGTAAAAGTTACTACAGTTAGTTTAGAATCTGATGACTTCATACTTCATACAAGCAGATTGGCTTTGGTTTTGGCTTATAACTTGCAATCCTTTTACAACAACAATTTAGCTCACATTTCTAATATGCTGTTCAGTGAAACTTTCGTGACCACTATTTGAAAAGTAACTATTGGCTTAACTTCAGCAGTGATTTTTAATCTTTAATCTAGTTTTTGTTGTGCCGACCGATGCATAAAAATGTATTTTCGCTTATGCCACAGCCACGCCATATCAAAACGTTTGATTTTAACAGAACCCAAACAAAACATTCTTGTGTACTTACTTTCATTGTCAGTCATTGCTTTGCTTATTGCTGCAAATGTCTGAGTTTATATCATATCATGATTTCAAAATTTGCAAATATATAAATATACATCATCATAAACCTTGAGCATCTAGCATGACATCCAAAATATGAGGCTAGAATCTAAAACGTTTTCGATAACTTAAATAGAATATCATTTTATAATATAGCACAAACACATACATTTAAAAGGATTGCGCAGGATTTATATTATGTTATAAATGTAAATGACGAATGGTACATTAACATTAGATTGGGAA
Source organism: Entomobrya cf. arborea Gr-Col-00668 (assembly GCA_034699025.1). Classification (NCBI taxonomy): domain Eukaryota; kingdom Metazoa; phylum Arthropoda; class Collembola; order Entomobryomorpha; family Entomobryidae; genus Entomobrya; species Entomobrya cf. arborea Gr-Col-00668. The sequence goes on from JAQIWN010000725.1 coordinate 19,485, forward strand.
TTGTAAAACGCTGTGCTGCCTTTAATTAAAACGCATATTTGTACACAGTAAAAGTTACGGTAGGCTTTAAAAGTAAAAAGTTTGCTTTACAAAATACACATCTTTTTACAATGAATTTTTACCAATAATGATAATGATGATACTTGTATGATGAGGCTTGTTGTCTTGTTATTTGGTCAGGTAAAGTATCATCATCATTTACAAAGCCGACCACTGTACCATTGACCATTGAATACCACAGTCACACAGAGACTACAAATGAAGAGCTACTTGTCATCATTTTTTTCATGAGACGCTGTAAAAGTTGACAGCGAAAACGAGAGAACTGTTTTTATGGTTAAGTGATGTGATGTATCTCTCATGAGAATCTTTAGTAAGTTTTGGGTTTTGAACTTCTGAGGTATGAAAGTGACGTTTTTACACTAGTTATAAAGTTATAATAAATAGCCAAAATAATTACTGTAGGATAATATCACAGACATGCATGTGAGAAGAAATCATTTATTTTACGACAACGATCTTGACTCTTGTTTTCATGATTGTGAATTGTGAAGCAAGCTATATTCTTGTGAATGTGACCGTTTTGTACTTGTAAGACCACCGTTGTCGCTTGTTAGTTTTAGTCAGTTGTGTTGTGTGATTTTGTTTAGTGCGAAAATGGAAACTTTAATTGGGAAACTGTTTTACAGCCATAAAAATTTCAGTACCATCACAGCGGCGGATCAACCTCCACAAAGGAGAAACTGTACCTATATAACCTTGCGTGCAAATCCTTGGTAAAGTGTGGAATTTTTATTTGAGCAAGTGACAAAGCTAATTTTTTGGTACAAATACATACAAACGATTTCAAAATGGCTTACAAAGTGTTCCACATGATTAAATCCGGACTGGTTCTCTTATTTGAAATTATAATATCAATAGTGCTATCACTTATAATAGTTCCGCTAGGATTTACATTTGCATTTATAAACGAAATTGTTCGAGCATTTATTTCGTCTATTCTCTGCATACGCCATCGGGGACCAAATAATACAATTGTGCTAGCTCCGGAAGGGGCTGATAATATTTGGGCTTATGAAAAGCCTAACAATGGAAGAATTTGTTTGGCTCTGTTGTTTTGTGAGAAACAAATTGATATAGTACAACATAGAAAATTGTACATGAGCCGAGTTTTAAACCACACTACAAAGAATGGAAGGAAACCGTATGAAAAACTGAGAAAAATTTTGACAACAAAGTATGGATATCATTGTCACAAGCATGATGACAATTTTGACATACAAAACCATGTCAAAGTTTGGCCCAATTCAGATAAGGATGAAGTGGTTGTAACAGAGTCTCAATTGATGAGAGAAATACTTCCAGTTTTGTTCAAGGACATGGATGAAAGTAAACCACAGTGGGAAGAAGTTATAATTCCACGTTTTCAGTGGAATGAAAAGGGACCTGGGGACAATAATTCAAGCAAGTCTCAAAGTTGTGTCAGAATATTTCGGTAAATGGACTTTTAAATAAATCATAAATTATTGCTGGAACGTATTAATTGTTTTATTTGTAATATGACTTGTTGTTTTAAAAAGGTACCACCATGGGCTTATGGATGGTGCTTCAAATTTACTCCTTTGGACCGCTTGCATGACGGATGACCAAGGCGCATCATTTCCGTATCCGGTCAATCCACTTATGGAATCTGGAAAGATTACGAAATGTCAAAGAGTCCTTTATGATCTCTCTTGCGTAATTTTGGGTGCATTCACAATGGTAAAAAGCGTCATTAATGCAAGTCAACTGAAAAGCCGTTTTGTCACTCTTCGGTACAATGGAAAACGCCACTTTGGTTGGTCAGAGTCCATTAGTGTGGAACGTTTAAGAAGAATCAAGGCTACCTATAAATCCAGCGTCCCTGCCATGCTAGCGACAGCTTTAGGTGGAGCATTTAAAAAGTTAAATGAAAAATACCCACATAACCTTTACGGAAATCCGGAAGAAATTATTATTGGGCTTGTGAGCGCCCTTGTACCATACCCAAATCACGATTTAAGGAACCAGTTTACCGTTGTACATTTCCCCGTAAATACTAAAAATCTGGATGATGGAAAACTGGAAACAGGATTTAGACTGCAGAGACTTCAGATAACTAATCGCGATATGACAAGAATCGGGAGAGATCCAATGGTTTACTTGAATTATTTCATGTTTAAGTATTTTGGACGGTTTCCTGCTTGTATTATTCAGAAAATGATGCAAAATGGGGGACTACCAGTTGTATTCAGTAATGTACCAATGAGCACACAAACTGTTGAATTTTGGGGTAATCCAGTAGTAACCGCAGCAGGATGGCCACCCCTATTAACAAATACAGGTAAATTGTTTTGATGATAATGATTATGAAAGATATTTGGCTACTTTTAAAATCATCTTTGTTGTTGTTGTTGTTGTTTGTGTTGAGTTATGTAATAATTTGTAAAGATTTTTTCGTTATCGATCACATAATTATTTGACAAACAACTTATTTTTTTTATTTACAGGACTCGGTATTGTGACGATGCGATATGCAGACCACATGCGATTTTGCGCTGTAGCTGATGAAGCTTGCCTGTCGCCTGAAGCACTTGATTACTTTTTGAAAGAAGTTTCAGAAGAATTGAAAGAGTTGGATAAAGAATGTTCAGATTTTGAAATGGTTATTCATAAGTCTGACAAGAAAGAAAATAATGGTATTATAATGCCAAATAGTAATACTGCTTTTAGCAGTTATGTTAATCCGAAGAATGTTAGTATCAATACTGTGACACTCGATTTTAGAAGGGGTAGTGTTCCTACTCAGATTATCGATACAATAGAGTAGTAAAATTGTGAAAGATGACATGAATTTAGCTACAAGATTACCATATTGTGAAATATGATAAAGTATTAATAAAAGTTGCTGACTGATGTTACTTAATTTACCTAAACCAATGACTATTAAATTTTTATTAAATCGAATTGTTTTGGGGCATCATGAGAAAAATGCGTGGTCAATGAGGCTAAAGTTTACTTTACTACCATATTATGGCATTTACTACTTTCTCGCTTAAATATGGAATGGAATCATTTGTTGAAATTGAAATCAATTATTTTCTAAAATGTTTCAATTTTAAAATCATAATTCTAAAAAATCATACAATTTTACAAGTCGTCTCATTTTCCCATTTTACATTGCATTGCTCAACAGCACTCAACACTGCATACATGCAAAACAGAAAAGAGGCAAGGTGCAAGTCGTCCAGCACATGGAAATGGCATCGGTACCATCATCATCTGTTTAAAATATATTGCTTGTTTGATTCTTAGATTCTTATCTTATGTGAGTGCTGTGGTTGCGTTGTTTTCAGAACGAAAAACCAAACAGAAGTATTTCCAAAAAATTATGCAAATATCAACTGAAAAAAATCCAGATCACATTTTAAATTATAATTTACATGTAGACGGCAGACATTAGACATATTTTTTAATACTACATACTGAATTATTGTCAAAAACCGAAGAATTTGAATGTTTTAATTACCCTTTTGACATAAGCTAAACAAAGACAAAAGAAGAACAGCTATATTTTTATACGGTTTATCAGAAAATGCAAACTAGATTATCTGCACTCTACTCTGAACAGTCGATTTACATTTTGTGATAGTAGTGTAGTAAAGTCTAAACGTCGTCATAAAATATAAAATACCTTCATATAAACTGAGTGGTGCCCATTGAAGGCTTTTTCTCGGTTTTGTTCGTTTCCGCAGATTGTAGTGTAGTACTTGATTGACATTCATTTGTGGGAAGGCAAGGTAGGTAGAAATTGTGCTCAATTGCAGTGCAGATGTTGCCGACTGAGAAACAATATTTGATTTTGAAGTAATTAGTAATTATGTAAGAAAGTTATGAAATGAATACATATTGAGTGAGGTAAAATGTTGATTTCATCTTAGTTGCGTAATTAAATGGGACGAGAAAGCGAAGGTACAAACGGCCGTGGGAAAGGAAGAAACAGGAAAAGCAAAGGCAGGATGAGTTACTTGCATCGTGTTCGTAAAGGGGGTGGTCATGGTGGAGGAATTGAACAGGAGGGGAAAGTAGATGATTATGGTCAGAAGTATGGTGACTATGTTCCAGCTTATGGGTCCAAGCCGCCCTGGAGGAATTCCGGTGGTGGTGGTGGAAGAGGGTACAAGCAGAAGGAGGTCCTGAGGGCTGGGATGGTTGGGTTTCTGTGCAGTACTAACAACATGCGGGAAAATGAGTGTGCACGAGAAGCCTACAATATTTTGAACGAATATTGTGAGGAGAAAGGGGGTGCTGATGTTAAGAAAGAGGTTACGGTTACAAAAACTGCAGAGCCTATCAGGGAAGAGTCTGAAATGGGAGCCAGTTCCAACACCAGTGTAAGATTTTAAATAGTATTTCAATTTCAATTCATAACATTATTTTTATGCTAGCTTAAATTCATGTAAGAATCCAAACTGAATGTTCATTTATGGACTTATTTGTTGCTTTTTAGGATGATTTGGAGGCAAAGTGTGATAACCCAGTGCCAGCGATGCCAAGCGGTTCTGAAGCCACTGCGAATGATGATGATGAAGACATCGATGATGCCCTAGCTAGTGAACTTAAGAATTTGAAAAGTGAGAAGACTATTAGGAAATTCCAAAGAGTAGATACTGGCGTCAAGAATATTATTTTCATAAGCACCACGGTATGCTAAAATACTTAAAGTATGCTCTTTATTATTGCATGAAGCAATTAATAATCAGAGCTGAGTAAGAATTTTATTAACGATGATTTTGTAGATTGACGATCCAACGGGATTAACCCATCGAATACTTGAAGATGTGTCGGCCAAACGTGAAACCAAATCACGGCACTTGTTACGCTTGCTGCCAATTGAATTAACCTGCAATGTAAGTGTTTATTTCTATAAATTAGAAATATATTTTTGTTCATCATAACAAACCTTAAATCCTTGTTTTAATTGTGCTATACACAATACATGAGTAATGTGTTTGATTTGTTGGTTCCAGGTCCAGAACATGGATGAAGTCAAGTCCAAGGCAAGGGAAGTCATTGAGAAGCATATGAAGACAGGATACATTTCGTTCAAAGTCATTGTAAATGTTCGATTGCAAAACAAGGTGACAAGGGATGAAATAATCACGTCCTTGGCAGAAGTTGTGTCTCAAGTCAACCCCCTAAGTTATGTGGATCTCAATAATTCGCAGTACACCATCGTGGCTGAAGTTTTAAAGTCCAATTTGTGCCTTGGCATTGTTAAGGATTTCGTCAAATTCAAGAAGTACAATTTGCTAGAGGCAGGAATCGAAAACAAGCCTAGTGATGGATCATCAGCGGCGGAGAAAACAGATCTCCAGGTTTCGGAACCAGCAGATATTCCAAACAATCAAACGGAAGCAGTTTCTGAAGCTATTGCAAATGAAGATAAGGCTGCTGCGGAGTAAAGGCCTTTTGACTTTGGACTGATTTTGATTATTACGAAGATTACGATTTAGAATGAATTTATGATTGTCTGAAGTTTGAGTTATTGTTTTATAGCTACTTAGGTTAGGATTTGCATATAACTATTTTCAAGAAATCGTTTGATGTATACATGCTACGTACGGTTTGATATTAAATGAATTAGAATAAGCTTCACCGTATATTTCGATAAAATGAATATTGGGAATCAATTATAGTATCGTTGACATGAAATTATGCTTTCATACTTTGTTAAATTGACTATCTGGGTAATAGAATAAATTAGACTGCACAGAGCACAGTATTTGAAAATGTGAAATGAAGTTTGAAGTGTTTTTTTAGAAATTGCAACATTTTTGGTTTTATGGAAGGGTTATCTAATCAGTGCACCCTTGGCATCATTACAGTTAGGGTGCATACGTCTTGTGTTGTTTACCAACTTATTCTATTCTGGCATCACTAACAACTGACTAATCTGTTAACCTACAGGAAACTCCAATAATTAGGATGAATCATTTGAGACACTAACAACTATAAAGTGTTTTGTATGTTGTATGAATGCATGCATGGTTCTGCTCTGCTCATTGTAGAGTTTCAGGGGGTAAGAATAAACATGATGATTTGAGCCCGCGATTAATACACACTTGAACTTACTCATATTCACATGTGCATGCATCTGCTTTTAGAATTGATATGTCTACATTGTTGTTTTTGTTGATATAAGCGTGCTGTTGGTTGTTGAAGTTCATGAAGTTTTTGTTTTCGAACGAGATAACTAATTCAATTGTTGTTGCAAAACTTCCTTCTAGACTACGACTTCAACATTAGCTGCACTTAATTTTAAAGCATATCTGTGCTACAGTGACAAGTATTTTAACTTTCAAAAATGGGACGGAAAAGAAAACTAAAGGAAGAACAAGAGGATGATGACAATAATGGACCACAGGAAATCGATCTGCCACCCGCTCATCTGCAAGTAGGTCATCTCCGGAAAGAAGAAAAGAGACTTATAGTAATACTTGAAGGTTCGCAGTTAGAAACTGCTAAGGTGAGTTCTTAACAGACAGTCAAAAATTAAACATGAAAAGGAAAAGCGCCTGTTGTAAATGATTCTTATAACCTTTTCATTTAAAACCGTTGCATTACAGATTGAACAAAAATTTGAACTTCTCAATTGTGACGATCATTCGTCTTTCCTAAGGAAGCACAACCGAGATCCAGCCCTTTGTCGCCCAGACATAACGCATCAGTGTCTTTTGATGTTACTGGACTCGCCACTGAATAGAGCAGGACTTCTTCAAGTTTACGTGCATACTGCAAAAGGCGTCCTTATCGAAGTGAATCCTCAAACTCGTATTCCAAGAACATATAAACGTTTCGCTGGACTAATGGGTTCGTAATAGCTTGAATATATTTCACTTTTGTGTTTTTAAAAGGTTATCATATCATTCAATCGTTATAATAAATGTAATTCCCTTTTTGTTTAACAGTTCAGTTACTACATAAGTTTTCAATTCGTGCATCCGATGGACCGATGAAATTGCTGAAAGTCATTAGAAATCCTGTAACGGACCATCTTCCCGTTGGATGTATCAAGTATGGAACCAGTTTTAGTTCTGAAAAATTAACTAAACCTCAAGATTTGGCTAAGGATGATCGCCCTGTTGCCATTGTGGTTGGTGCAATGGCTCATGGCAAGGTATGCTACGTTATGCATTTTAGACTAGTTGTTTAATGAGTCAAAATTGGATTGTTTTAGTATTAACTGCATCTTGTAAGTATTATAATCGATATGACATGCATTTAGACCTATTTATCTATTATTTTTTAGGTTGAAACTGACTACGTAGAGGAAACAGTAGCAATCAGTAGCTACCCATTAAGTGGCGCCTTAGCGTGTGCTAAAATTACGTCGGGATTCGAAGAAAAATGGGGAATACATTAGTAAATATATACATATTTTTATATGATGGTTGAGTACATTATCTTTTAGTATCAAATATTAACGCATTTTTTTCAATAAAATTTAGACAACTACGTATTAGAAACATAAAATATAGCCCAATGCAATGATTTCAAAACTGTCCATAAATTATAGAAGAATATTCCATCTTGGCCCCTAGGGTTCTTCGCAAGAAATAACTGAATCGTTAATAAGGCATCATGTAATAATATCAAATCTTTCATATAATATCACATATGCCTAGCTACATTTTGATACTTAACAGATGAATATGAAGCAAAACCTTCAGCAGTTTGTCGTGCGTGATTAGAATTACACTGCAGCTCACATTGCCCCATATATCCATTCAATTACGAAGATCAAGAATATTTTGTTCGTGATTCTTGTGAACCCTTTCCAAAAAGAGTACCAAAGTTTAGTTCATCTACCAGTTCTACACAGTTAAGGTTAAACATGTTTAACTAATAGTGCTACACCAGTAGTCTACTAAAGCTCCTGCCATCCCATATCCCAATCCCACTAATGTACATAATCCCACAAATTCAGAAAATTTATGACGATCTCTAAACTCATTCGTATTCGTGGTTTATACGTTCACCACCAAATATGTGGGAAGAAAGAAAATTGGAAGAATTTAGCAAAAATGTAGAAAAGTAAGAACAAAGTGCTTTTCTAGTACTCTATTTCTCTTTGCACAGCAGGCACTCTTTTACTTAAGAGCTAGAAACATGTACTTTATTTTAGCGTAAAACAAAATACTTTCACTAAAGTTTCAAGCAAACAGAACCAAAATTTAGGAAAGTGCTCTCAGTCTT